>JBBPBX010001317.1:89285-105188 GCA_038048925.1 Garcialebias charrua
GGAGCTGCTTCAAGTGGCTGGGGAGAGGGAAGTCTGGGCCTCCCTACTTAGGCTGCTACCCCCGCGACCCGACCCCGGATAAGCGGACGAAAATGGATGGATGGATGGAACCACAGTAACAGCACATTGCGTTTATTTTACTTGCCCAGTTTGAGGTGCAAAGTTACAACGGAAGTCAAAGAACCTCTTTTCCATCCTTCACAATAAGAGTGTCTAATTAGAACTCAGTCCAATGCTTCAAAATAAAAGTCAAACATTAGACAGACTGCTGATCCAAGAATTCCTCTCAAAATATCAGCTTATAATAAAGCTTAAATTATTATTCATATTATAAAGTCCTAAAACATAAAATAAAACACAAATTAATGAACAGCAAATTAATAAGCTTATTAAAAACAAAAAATGTGACAAAGTTAATCATTGGCTTCTCTTTATGTTCATTTTGTGCTTTGATAATATCAGAACCTGAGCCACTTTTAATTGTTGATGGTGGTGACTAATCAGTACTTGTTCTTTTTAGAATATTTTACATTGTATTGACCCACAAAATTATTCCTATATTATTCCGTGATGACTTGCATTACAGAAGTAAGTCTAACCTTCTACTGAACAGTACTGGATGAAAAAATTAAATAAAAAAACATAAAACACATATGCCACATTTATTGAATGGTTTGTGTTTAGTTTTGCATTTTTACAGAACCATGCCAGTATTATTTACATTATAGCTCCAGAATACTTTATCGTTATGACGTTTTTAAAGAGAATGCGTCATAAAGGTAACAAGCGCAAAAAAGTGCAACTGTATCTTCAAATTTATTAATACTGTATACCACTAGGTGATGTTGTTTAGCTTCAAAAGCTGTGGACTTTACCATTTAGTATGTCCAGTACTGCTGTGGCCTGAAGAGAAAAGACGGATTCTTCTTTAAAAGAAAACAAGCACCTTTCTGTAGAGATAAAACTTGTTTTTTTAAGTCTGAGTTATTAAATTATCAGAACACACTGAGAAGTTTTAATAAAAAATGAAAAATGTAACAAACTTAATAAATCATGCCAAAGTGACTCGTTTTGTATTTGTGACATGTATTTTACCTCATTCACACAAAGAATCACTCCCATTAGAGATACAGCAGACACCTCATGACATCATACATGCCATATGACAGTGTTCCTGTGAGGAACGTGTGGGAATTTGTGCAGCAGTTGGACGACCTCCATCTCCCCAATTCAGAGAACTCATTTTCCAGGAAGCGGAGCACACACTGTAGCAGCAGAACATGCTTTAGGGGTTCTGTAAGTGTAAATAATCCCCACTGAAACCTGATGTTAACCATTACATGGCACCCTCTGTTGCTGTACGAACAAGAACATCAACAATTCTGAAAGGCATGATGAGAAGGGGCTTGTGCAAGAGCAGAAAAACCTGCATTGTTCATTTAGTCCAGTTCGTATTAATCCCAAAAAAATGCTGTGAGGTTAAAACATGTGTTGAGGGTCACGTCTATGTTGAATGTGTGTGCATACCTGGAAAATGTACACGATTTGTTTATTGTATATGTATTAGACTTTATTTTCCTTTCTCAAAGACAGACAAACAATGAGGCACAAACACACACACACACACAGTGTAAGATAATTTTAACAACACATCAGTTCAGTTTATAGTTATTTCAGCTTGATACAGCGTTCCAGTATGACCGAGTCAGATAAATAAGGGAAAACTTGCCAAAAATGTGTAGAAATGTCAAATTTCTTTTGTTATTTTTTTTTTAGCAAACAGGAATTTTTTTCCTCTCAGACCAGCATCCTTCTTCATCATACCAACTCTGGGAAAAGTTGCAGTTGAAACATGTCAGCTGCCTTTCACATCCTCTGAGGAATGTTGGCAAGTCTTCACAACACTGTCAGTCATTAAGCCAGATAAGAGTCCACTCAAAGATTGATGGCGTTGCATTCCACTAGTTCCTTCTCTGTTTTTTTTCCCATACAAAAGCATCTGTGCTATCTCACCAGTTCATATCCTCTCTGTCCAGGTCCAGACCTGCTCAAGTGTTTTTATCACAAGTCCTGATCCACTTATCAAGCACACTGTAGCAGCAGGCTCTGACTTCGTTCACTTGATTGTGCCTGTGTGTAAATGACACAATGTTTAGTTGTAAAGATAACTTTAAAAGACTGGGCATTAACTCGTCATATCTGATATTTTATACACTAAAACAAGTTCCTTTACGGGACAACCTACTCGTTCAAACATATTACAGATATTATTATTAAACCTTTATTTTACCAGGAAGAAATCCATTGAGATTATTAATCTCTTTAACAAGGATGTGCTGGGCAATATGCAAATTCAGCAAAACAGTCTTAAGAACAGTAACATCCATCCATCCATTTTCTTCCGCTTATCCGGGGTCGGGTCACGGGGGTAGCAGCCTAAGTAAGGAAGCCCAGACTTCCCTCTCCCCAGCCACTTGGAGCAGCTCCTCCGGGGGAATCCCAAGGCGTTCCCAGGCCAGCCGAGAAACATAGTCCCTCCAGCGTGTCCTGGGTCTTCCTCTGGGTCTCCTCCCGGTGGGACATGCCCGGAACACCTCACCAGGGAGGCGTCCAGGAGGCATCCTAACCAGATGCCCGAGCCACCTCAACTGGCTCCTCTCGATGTGGAGAAGCAGCGGCTCTACTCCGAGTCCCTCCCGGATGACTGAGCTTCTCACCCTATCTCTAAGGGAGAGTCCAGACACCCTGCGGAGAAAACTCATTTCAGCCGCTTGTATCCGAGATCTCGTTCTTTCGGTCACAACCCAAAGCTCATGACCATAGATGAGGGTGGGAACGTAGATCGATCGGTAAATTGAGAGCTTTGCCTTTTGACTCAGCTCTCTCTTCACCACGACAGACCGGTACAGCGCCCGCTTCACTGCGGATGCTGCACCTATCCGCCTATCGATCTCACGCTCCAGTTTTCCCTCATTTGTGAACAAGACCCCGAGATACTTAAACTCCTCCACTTGGGGCAGGACCTCCTCCCCGACCCGGAGAGGGCATGCTACCCTTTTCCGGCTCAAGACCATGGCCTCGGATTTGGAGGAACTGATCCTCATCCCGGCCGCATCACACTCGGCTGCAAACCGCTCCAGCAAAAGCTGTAGATCACGATCTGATGAAGCCAATAGGACCACATCATCTGCAAAAAACAGAGAAGCGATTCTAAGGCCACCAAAACGGATCCTCTCAACACCTTGGCTGCGCCTAGAAATTCTGTCCATAAAAGTTATGAACAGAATCGGTGACAAAGGGCAACCTTGGCGGAGTCCAACTCTCACTGGAAACGAGCCTGACTTACTGCCGGCAATGCGGACCAAGCTCTGACACCGGTCATACAGGGACCTAACAGCCCGTATCAAAGGGCCTGGTACCCCATACTCCCGGAGCACCCCCCACAGGGCCCCCCAAGGGACACGGTCGAATGCCTTCTCCAAGTCCACAAAGCACATGTAAACTGGTTGGGCAAACCCATGCACCCTCCAGGACCCTGCTGAGGGTGTAGAGCTGGTCCAGTGTTCCACGACCAGCACGAAAACCACACTGCTCCTCCTGAATCCGAGGTTCGACTATCCGACGGACCCGAACAGTAACAGTAGTATTAAAATATTTACAAACCATCCGTTAATGACATTTATTGACATTTGACATTTATTACTACTGTTTACATTTATTACTACTGTTTACATCTAGACTTTTTATATCTACACTACTGCTGATATACAGTATATATTCTTTTTACTAGCCTTATTGCATAATGCCACTTTGTTTCTATACCAATATCAACTACCTCATACATATACTGTGTACATTAACCCCATATGCTGCTTTGTCACTCTTTACAAATGTCAAATGCCAGAACCTTCATTTATTTTATAGATATACTTTTTATACTTTATACTTCGGGACAGTATTACACTCTATTTCATTTTTGGTGTTGGTGAAACTTTTTATACTTTTATACTACTATGGAAAACTACTATGAAAAAACTCAGGACAGTATTACACTCTATTTCATTTTATGATTATGTTTATTAAATGTTGGTGTTTGGTGAAACTTTTTATACTTTTTTACTACTATGAAAAACTACTATGCAAAAAACTCAGGACAGTACTAAACTTTTATTATTTCATTTTATGCTTGTTTATTAATTGTTTAGTGTTTAAATGGTTACTGTTGCACCGAGGGACTGAGAGAGAAATGCAATTTCAATCCTGTGTATGTCCTGTACATATTGCAGTTCTGACAATAAAGTTGACTTTGACTTTGACTTTGACTTAATAAAACATAAAATACAATGCAAGTTTTTTTTTATAAATCACAATTTAAGACACTTCTACATTACATACAAGATGTGACTAAAACCTCAGACACTTTTTGTTCAAAACTAGTTAAAGGAATTAAAGACTCCAACCTCAGCTTAAGCTGCAGATCATTCCAAGACCATGAGCTGAAATAGAACAAACTCATCTTTCCTGACTCTGTGCGCACAAAGGATACCGGCCCTGAGACTGTGTGTTGTGTAGTGAAATGAACTTGGAGTTGATATATGATGGTAATTTTCTTAAAAGTCAGAGTCAGAGAGTCAGAGAGTCTTTATTGTCATTTGCACCGCATGTGGTACATGTGATGAAAACGAGATTATGTACACGGGGTCCCAGTTACATCCAACAACAAATGAAAGAGAAAAACAGTAATAACATCTAGAACTAACTAAGAAAAACATCAACTAGTAATACACTAAGCCTAATATAGTTGAAATAAACAGCAGCACGAACATGAGTTTGTATGAGCAGATGGTCACAGATGAACACAGATGAACACAGCAACAAGAAAACAGATCAGCATCAGCACAATGTGATATTTTGCAGTGTTTATTTTTTATTTTATTTTTATTTATTCATGAGTCTAACAGCCTCAGGGTAGAAGCTGTTCCTCAGTCTAGTGGTTCTACACTTGATGCTCCTCAACCTCCGTCCTGAGGGGAGTGGGGCAAAGAGTGAGTGTGCTGGATGAGTGAGGTCTTTCATGATGCAGGTGGCTCTTTTCCTGCATCTGGAGGTGTAAATGTCTGTGATTGTGGGGAGACTGACTCCAACAGACTTCTGTGCAGCCTTCACCACTCTCTGTAGAGCTTTCCTCTCTTCAACTGTGCAGCCTCCATGCCACACGTTGATGCTGGAGCACAGGACGCTCTCCACTGCACACCTGTAGAACGAGGTGAGAACTGGGCTGCTCAGACCAGCTCGTCTCAGCCGTCTGAGGAAGTAGAGTCTCTGATGACCTTTCTTGATCAGGCTGGTGGTGTTGTTGCTCCAGCTGAGGTTATCATTCATGTGTACACCCAAGTATTTGTAGCTGGAGACCACTTCCACTGCAGACCCACCTATTTTCAGTGGGGCATGGGTGTGTTTGTTCCTTCTGAAGTCCACAATCATCTCCTTTGTCTTCTTCACATTCATGTGAAGATTATTCTCTTTGCACCAGCTCTCCAGGTGTTCCACCTCCTGTCTGTAGCTGGACTCATCATTGTTTGTGATGCATCCCACCACCGCTGTATCATCTGCAAACTTAACAATATGACAGCCTGGAAGTGTGGCTGTACAATCATATGTGAGCAGAGTGAACAGAAGGGGGCTCAGCACACATCCCTGAGGAGAGCCAGTGCTGAGGGTTATGGTGGAGGAGGAGAAGTTGTGGATCTTCACGGACTGTGGTCTGTCTGTTAAGAAGTCTAGTACCCAGTTACAAATAGAGGGGCTTAGTCCAAGTGTAGATAGTTTGTCTATCAGAGTTAAAGGAAATGGCTTATATGAAAAAAAATGGCTTATATGAAAATATACCAATGCTTCATTCTTTGAATATTGAGTGAAGTAAGTCCAGCAAGGGTATATAAGGTACAATGGTGAGTCCTATAAGGTTATCTACTTTGTACCTCAGAACAGCATGGTAAATGGGGTCCAGTTTAGCTAAGATAGTGGGGAAGGCAAATCTATAGATTGTGTCTTTGTAGTCCAGCTGTGATAAAAACAAACTTGTTACAAGCTGCTTACGAGAAGTAATAGAAAAACATGATTTCAGTCTATACAAGAAACTTGAGTAAATTTTATCTTTTCAAGGACTCAAGATTCTTTATTTGTCGTTCCATCACATGTGGTACATGTGGTGGAACAAAATTGTGTACAGGGTCCCAGTTACATCCAACAAAAGTATTAAAATGCAAAAGAAAAACAGTAACAAGATCTAAAATATGAACTTAAAAAAGGTTAATAAAAATACACTAAGCACTAGTAGTATGAAAACAATACGCCGAACAGCCGAACTTTTTAATTAGATATGCAATGTGATGTTTAAAATTGAGATCTTTATCCAGTCAAATACCAGGGTGGGAGTGGAAGTATAGAGGTTAGAGAAGATGAGCCTGTGATCAGAAGATCATTGGCTCAACTCCCGGTACCGACATCAAAATGTGGTTGGGATGGGTGAAGCACCCACACCTGTCTCCAGCCTCATTTCCCCCACTCTGGGCCTTTGAGCAAGGCCCTTAACCCCCACCATCTTCTCCCCTGGGTGCCCTAGATAGCAGCTCTCTGCTCCACACAGAGGGCTGTGGTAGTTGTCTGTGGTTGCGTCAGGAAGTGCATCTGGCCTAAGTCTTTGTGCGACTCAGTTTGCTGTGGTGACCCCTGAGGAAGGGAGAAGCCAAAAGAAAAAAGAAAAATCCAGCAAAATACCAAGATATTTGTGTGTCTACAAGCTCTATAACATCACCATTCAGTGTTTTAATAGAACAAATGGTTACCACAGAATTATGGGAAAACAACATAACTTTGGTTTTGCTAGCAGTCAGGACTAATTTTAAATCGCAGGGAGCATTCTGTAAGGTGTTGAAATCAGTCTGAAGATCTGAGTGTACTGCATCTGAGAGGGCACTGGCGAGTATAGAACTATCATCTGAGTAGATATGGTAAGAGGAGAATTTAAGCTGATCACAGATTTGATTGCTATAGAGTAAAAAGAGCAAGGGCCCTAAAATAGACCCTTGTAGGACCCCCTTGTTCAGTGTGACTGTATCTGAGGAGCCACATGAACAAACTGAATGTGATTAGCTGTTAAACCAACATGTTTGTATTAAAGCCAAGTTTTTGTGCGATGATGATTAGTGGTCTACAGTGTCAAACACCTTTGTTAGATCAATAAACAATGCTAAACAAGCATGTTTCCTTTCAAGTGCTGTTGAAATATATTTTTAGATGTTTAAAATCCTGTACATTAAAAAGGGTTAACGTTGCAACCCAAAATAAAAAATAAGCTGAAATAAACCAAAACAGATCAGAAAAGTTTTTTTTTTTAACGGATGACTATTTGTGTATATTACTTTTCAAAACAGGGGCGGATCTACTGGGGTGGCATGGGGTGGCAGTTGCCACCCCAACAGAGAGCCTTGCCACCCTGTTTGCCACCCCAGCTGGACATTACGAACGCGAACATCTTTTTTCCGACAACATTGAATGCAGCACAATGTAGTCATATGGTCCACACTCCTTACCAGTTGGTGGCGGTAATGCTCACCTAACTTTCTTGCCAACTGCCAATAAATTTAAAGAAGAAGAAGCACAATGTACAACTGACTCAAGACGTCAAGTTCTGACTGAGTGGCGGGAAGTGAGAAATGAAATGAAAAGAGGACTGAACACACCTGTATTTCTGCTGCCTGTACTTTGGCTGTTTCATGTCTCTCCCTTTACATTGCATCATTTTATTTATATATACAGGTAGTCCCCGACTTACGAACGAGTTCCGTACCTACGGGCCGTTCGTAAGTCGAAAATTCGTAAGTAGGATCACATACAAAATTTTTTTTATTTATTAAATAATAAATAGATGTACAGTACTGTACAGTTACCAAGCACTTAGCCTATCATAACACAGTTTTTAAAGATAAAGTTGTGAGTTGAATTGTCTCCCTTATTTGGGAGTTGGGGGAATTGTCTCCCTTTCACATAAAGGGAGCTAGCTCCCTTTATGTGAATGGAGCCTGCTAGAGAGGAGGGAGACAATTCAACTCACTCCTTAACTGTGTTAGGATAGGCTAAGTGCTTGGTGACTGTACATTACTGTACATTTATTTATTTATTATTTTAAAAAAGTTTTTATTAAATGTTTTTTATTTATATAATGAGATGCGTTCGTAAGTCCGAAACGTCGTAAGTCGGGGGCGTCGTAAGTCGAGGACTACCTGTATACTATATACAGTATATATGTATGTGTGTATGTATGTGTGTGGAGGGGGAGGGTGTTGCCACCCCCTGAAACATCCTTGCCACCCTCTTGCCACCCCATAGATATTTTTCTAGATCCGCCCGTTTATGACTTTTAGTGTTCGATGGGTGTACCATTTGAAACTTTTCATGTTCTACTGCTCATAAAATCCTCCAGTGAATCCATGATCCTCAGGCTTGTGTGAAGATCCTTGCACAACCTGCAGTTCTTTCTATTCTACAGAATTTGAAAAGCTTAAACTGGGGCTAAACGTTATTTAACTGATAACACTGTAACATCCATCATTCTCTTGTTCTTTGAAGCCTCGTTGTGAGGGCTGCTCAGCCGCTTTCAACCGGTTCGGGTCAATATCTGTGGCTCCGTTGTTCTGTGTGCAGCAGAGATCTATTCTTCCCTCATCATATCCAGTGCACGTCAGATAACGGCTCATCAACACTTTTGGGTGGGGGCTGAACGAAGGCAATAAAGGGATTCAGGAATGCAACGTGTTAGCGAAGGTGGCCTGGTATTTTCAAATGGCATTAACGACTTATCTTCGAAAACCCGGCCTTTTGTCACATATAGGGTTACGTGTCCCTCCGAGAATGTGATCTATGTGAAGCATGCTCTCTGTGGCAAGAAGAGAACAAGAGAGCAGGCCACCCGAGAAAGTTGAACCTGAAAGAATGCAGCTCTGGTATTTATTAATGAAGAGAGCTCATTTCTGTGCTGGAACAAGAGGGCAAGGATGAGTGGATCGGATGACAGCACAGAAAAGAAAAAATAAACCTTGCACTAGTTCGTCTGTTTACACCGTGCTGTAAAAAGCAATAACTCACCAGTCCATAAACGTATATTAAACCAGTTTTATTACTTTATGAAATGTTGCATGAATTGGCCTGTGAAAACGTTCACATCGTCAAGTTCACAGAAATGTTTGTTTGAAGACGACACATTTATTAGTTGTGTAGTTTTGACACGATTGTCGGCGCATAACTTACAAATAACATTCACAAACTCTTTGGCGTTGTCCTGAAAGCACTGCTGTATCTAAAAAATAATATCTGTATAAAATATATAATAACAATAATTAACCTGTTTGTTAGTTTGAAGCTCACAGTAAACACAAAAAAAACGGACAGAACACCTCGTTTGCCCCTCAGTGGTAACCAAACCAGCAGGATCGCCACATCAGGACACACACACACATCACGCATGCAAACATCCTTGGAGAGGAAAAACACAACCAACTCAACACCACAAAGCTACATCCCAAAAGTACAAACTTACAAAATTAAGTAAAATCATATATTAAGCAGCTCGCTGTTCGCATACGTCAAAAAACCTGAGCAGAACCAGCTCCTCAGGCTGAAGAAGTATGACCAGGGAGAGCTCTAAATCTTGTTTTCAGCTTAAATTATTTTTTAAAAAGTCAGGGAAGTCTTCCAAAGAGATATAATCTGTGGTGGGAATGAAATTATTCAAGATTAAATCCACTTTTTGTTAAAAAAAAAAAAAAGGGAATGCAGGTCACATATCCTGAACTGAATATTTATTTAGACGAGGCTGAAGTTAATATTTAGGGAATGTGGAAACCACATTAGATTCAGCCTTTTAACTGGGAAAGAAATAAAGGGGGTAATAAAGAAAGGGAAGCAGCATTTCTTTATATATAAGTAGATTTATATAAATATCATTTGGCATATACTCTGAGAATATGTATTAGAATCCACAATACTGTCCAACAAGTACCTCAGAAGATTCATGTTTCTCACTGTGCCAGGCAGAACCGCCTGCAGCTGCCCAGCTCAGTGAGAAGAAAGTAGGTCAGAGCACAGCTCACAGTCTCTTTTTTTAAGCAACTCCCTCTTTTTCAACATTCTTGGATCCAGTAATTTGTCTTTATTCTTGCAGTCTTCACAGATAGTCCAGATTTTTGTCTTCTTGCCTCATCCCGGTCCTTTAAATAAAGATTTCCACTGCCTCCGACTCCACGTCATCCAGTCCTCTGAATGGATTTACCGCTGAATTATCTGAAAAAAAATTTTTTTAAAAAGGGAAGAAACGGTTAATTTTTTGGGACATTTCAAGCGAGTGAGCTCAAAGTGCAAGTGGCCAGCAGTTTACGACATTTTCCACTGACACACAGAACGCTCCGGTGAATGTGCTCAGTCGACAGAATCGCGTTACTTCCTAACGAAGCACATTCCACAGGGTGAACTTTATAAACCATGAGCTGGACTGAGTCACTATGACCAGCTGATTGATGGTTAATCTGTGAGGATCCATGCACACATTTTGTACAAAGCTTGTGCAAGTTTGTTAACTCTCTGTGCTCAGCGTGTGGAAATGTGTACCGTATTTTCTGGAATATAGGTCGCACCTGAATATAGGTCGCATTGTCCAATTATTGCCAAAGAACTGGAAAAATCCATATAGGTCACACCTGAATATAGGTCGCACCTACGTCAAAATGTGGACCGTGTTTAGCTCTGCTGCAAATGTCTGCCACAGGAGCGCACAGCAAGGCTTTTAAGAAGATTAACACTTAAAAACAATTACCGGTATTTGTTTGATAAAAATTATAGCAAATATGTGTCTGAGCTGAACTTTTCTTTAACTTTAAAACAATTACCGGTATTTGTTTGATAAAAATTATAGCAAATATGTGTCTGAGCTGAACTTTTCTTTAATAAATGAATAATTTTAGCAGGATAAACACCTAAAAAAATAAATTTGTTAGCTGACATTATTGTAAGAGTGTGTCTCAGTTTAATTTTTGTTAATAAATGATTACAAATCAGCTTATTTTATAAAAAGCCATAAATAGGTCGCACCTGAATATAGGTCACAGGGCATGCAAAAATGATAAAATGCCGCGACCTATATTCCAGAAAATACGGTAATTTTTAAACGGGGTACGCACACACACACAACTCACCGTCGTTGAGCTTAGCTGTGCTGGCGATCTCTTTGGATTTGGTTCCTTCCAGCTGTCGTTCGAGTGTCGACGGCTCCGACTGAGCAGAGAACTGACAGACTGGCAAAGTTTGATCATCTGACAGATTTTTACCTGAAAAAAAAAATCGCCACAGATTATGTCAGTAACTGGTTGTTTTGGGCATTTCATAACATACACACATAATTATGACTTTAAACGTAAAAGAAACGCAGCGCTGCTAACCTCGACTCGTCGCGCCGAAGGTGCAAATGGAGGGCGTGGAGGAGGCCGGGCGGAGGGGAGCTCCTGCGTTAAGGAGGTTTGTTCGGAGACTCCTCTCATCCTTTGGATTTTGATCGTGATGCAGCCTCTGGTTGAGGATCTTGATCACGGCATCTTTTTCCAAAATTTGCGCATAGAGAGCGCGGATCCTTGTGTGGCGAAGAAGAAGAAAACGTGTTAGAAAATCAACAATCGAACATCGAGTTTTATTCTGTTGGCAGTCAAAAAGAACAATCAGCACCTGTTCTCCATCTCCTGGTTCCTGTAGTCAGCGACGGGCAGGTCCTCGTTGAAGCTGTTGTTGGAGGAGTGGCAGGGCGAGTGGTTAATGATGGTAGTGTCTCTGCAAGAGAAAAAACACATTTAAAAATCATACAAACTGTGATGTATGTGCGGTGAAGATGTCCCGGTGAGTGTGAAGATGAGCGGTACCTCTGAGCAGCAGCGGTGGCAGCCACCTCCATGGCAAACTGCCTCATGGTGCTCTCTTCCAGGTACTTCTGCTCCCAGCGCACCATGTCGGCTTCCAGGGCCAGGATTCGCTCCTCGCGCTCACGCAGCCGCTCCTGGAGCGAGTTCATGGTCAGTCCTGGAGGCTGGGACTGCCTCTGATGTAAATAAAGTAAATATTTGGTGTTAACTCACTGTTACATTACATAAGAAGATCACTTCAAAGCTGCCTTGGGTTCGGCGCGTTACCTGCTGAGCCCTCAGACTCTTCAGCTCCTGCTCCAGCCTCGTCCTCAGCTTCATCTCCAGGCTCTCCCTCTTCTCGCAGGTGGACTGCAGCTGAGCCAGCGCGCTCTGAAGCCTCTCCACCTTCTCCACGTAGGCCCTCTTCCTCCTCAACTCCTCCTCGAGCTGGCGGCCTCGTCCCCGCGCCGCCTCCAGGGCCTCCTCGAGCCGCTTCGCTCGGACACCCTGCTCTTCTGCGGTCACTCGCAAACGCTGCAGCTCCCGCTCGACGCGCTCGCGCTCATAGTTCTGCTCCTCACCTGAAGGGAAATGGAAGTACAAGCCGGTCAGGGTAAGTGCACACGTTGCACGTGGTTCAGCACTGTGTTGTTTGAATCAGCTTCAATCCGTTTCTAAAACATGTACCGTACTTTTCGGCATAAAAGTCGCTTTTGTGTATAAGCCGCTTTGTCCAATTACAGTATTGGGAATTATTTGGAAAAATCCATAAATACGCCGCTTCGCCCTATAAGTCGCATCTATTATGCGTCAACGCTACGCGACGCGTCAGCGCCTCATTTGCCCTGCTGAACATGGCGGCCACAGAAGCGAGCCAGCACGGAAGGACTTTACAAGATTAACACGGTAAAAACAATTATTTATTTCCCATATAATTACACTCTGTAAGCCTAAAAAATATCCGTAGAGTGGTTTATGACTATAACAATATAAACGGAAATAAAACCGAAGCTAACGAGACAATTTCGTCTCTAAAAACACGAATAAAAAATCTAATTTTATCTCAAATGTCATACAGGGAAACAGTTTGTACATTAAACCCCATATAATTACACTCTGTAAGTTTCAAGAAAATCTGCGGTGTGGTTTATGAGTTAGCTTGCTTAAAAACACAGCTAACAACACAGCTAGTAGCTACCTCCAGAGCAGGAGCCCGGACAGCGACAGAGTCAATCCGAGCAGAGGAGGCTTTTGTCGGACACATGAGCTAGAAAGGTCAGTGTACTCTCTGGAAGTGTCCCCCTAGCGGACAAAAGTGGTACTGCACCATTTTTGGGGGCAAAATGAAAAACGGTCATATCCGAGTCAAAAATGGGTCTAAAAATATGGGAAAAAAATCCATAAATATGACGCTTCGCCGTATAAGTTGCAGGACATGCAAATTAGTAAAAAAAACAGCGACTTATACGCCGAAAAGTACGGTACTAAGACGTAGAGTAGCTTGGCGGCTTGTGTATTTCATTTAGCAAAGCACTCCTGGAATGCTGAGAGGAAGAACATGGAGGAAGGGGGAAACGCTGCCCCCCACTTCCCTTTGATCCGCAAAGCTCGGAGCATTCCTCATCAAGGCCATACAAACACCAGCTCTCTGCTTGAGTCCAGCGCCTCAAACAGGCACCGTAAATCACGCTCACAACAGGTGGGGGGGAAACTTAACATTTTTCATCGCTCCATTTCCTTTTGCAGAGTTGCATGGATTGAATTTGCTGTCAGTAAGCTTTCTTGGTGTAAAAGCTGAGGTTATGCAAGTGAAATTCCTGCATGTGAAAATATACTCTTGGATCCAAAATGGGGCCCCATGCTATGTTGGGACTGTGCCTATTCAAGAGGAGAACAACCGCCCGACAAAGGGACGCACTCACTTTGTTCAAGGAGTTTCGCCACGATGTGCTGGTTCTGGTCGGCTGCCTTTACTTCTTTTGCAACGTGGGTTCTGGCGTTGTCCAGGTTTTCTGCAACGCAGGAAACATTTTTCTTTATGAGCTTTAAAAGTGAACTGGAAATCCGTTGGATGTGGGATGACTGCATTCTGCCTGCGTTGCTGCCGGGATGGGTTTTTTTTTACCTCTGAGGTCTCTGTTGAAATCCTGCAGCCGCCTGAGTTCAGCCACCAACCGCCTCCTCAGCGTCTGCTCCAGGTTTTCTCTCTTACTGCTGCCCTGCATCAGCGTCTCGTAGGCCTCTGAAATACGCTGGATCTCCTGCTCCAGCTGAAAGCGAAGCAGGTCGGGGAAGGTTGGAAAAGAGGAGACGATAAAAGAACTTGGGGTTAGCCCACTTCACAAGCCAAAAAAAAAGGAGCTGGAATGTTAATTCATGTTTTTTTTAACTGCGCTTATAAAGCTGTAAGCGGCGTTGCTCAAGTAACTTGGTGTACGAGTTTGGCTTAACTGGTGAGATGGCTTCACACAACCAGTGAGAGAGATGCTGAGAGGACAGGGCGCGTCCAGTTGAACTGTCTCTGTAATGGACAAAAAGGCACTAAGAATGACGTGATGAAGCTGTGCGCACCACATAACATGAGAGCGCACGAACAGGACAAAGTAGATGAGATGTGGCTTCTCCCTCCGACGCGTGCGCAGGAGGATGAAACCCATTCAAAGTGATCGTCCTCGATTTGAAAGAACTGTTTATAGCATGAAGGCAGGGTTAGGCCTTAATGTGGCTGAGCTGCCATCAGGTTGTATCTTCAAACATGATGGAGCAACAGAGAGTGTGCACAAATCACTCACTCTCTTAGCGGAAGTGAGGGCCAGTAGCAACGCAGTTTTAAGGGACATGAACTTCATTGGCACTTTATTTAAAGGCTCAAACTGAGCTTTAATCAACGCGTGTAAAACTAATGTCAAATCCGACTAAGGAGCGAGTGGACGTGTCACCAGTCTGTGCCGCCGCACGCCTTTCAGAAAACGCTTCATCAGTAGGTGATTAAAAAGCGTTCTGTCACCAAAACCTTCGTGACAGGAGAAAATAGCTGCAGAGTAAACCTTAATGGTACTGAATGCTGAATTACTGTCCATCAGTTGCTGTTGGAAAGAGAACACGCAACCTATTTGACACGACGTAGCATCCATGTCTTTTTTGTGCACCAACGCTGAAAAGCTGCCCATTTAGATGCATAAGGTGTCAGTGTAGACGTAGCTCGTGCATCTTGGATTGTTTGGACAACATCTGGAGCGAGGCCTAAGCGCGCTAAACAGTTCCGTTCAACATCCAAACCCAGAGGTGCTGACCTATCTCTGGATAGTGCATGATCTCCCCTCCTGCTTGGAGGAACGTATCCCTCCTCCACAGAAGTTGCCATGGTTGATCCACCACCAGCCGCTGCAGGCTCGGGAACCATGGTGCATTTTTGCGCTCTGGAGCTATGAGGATGACCGTCTGTCGTTCCTCTTGGACTTGATCCAAAACGCGTGGAATTAGCGGGACCGGAGGGAACGCATATAACAGCCTCTTTGGCCACAGGCTGTGCGCAAAGGCATTCACTCCCAGGGGAGGGTTGTCTCGTGGACTTAGTGAGAACCACAGTGGGCACCGTGCGTTCTCCCATGACGCGAACAAATCCACAGCCGCGCGGCCGAATCTGGTCCAGATCTGAGCAATTAATTTGGGGTGGAGTGCCCAGTCCCCGTGACGTGGACCGCCTCTCGACATTATGTCCACCCCCTTGTTCAAAACACCGGGAATGTACACCGCTCTCAGCGAGAGCAGGTGCCGGTGAGCCCAGAGCAGAAGCTGTTTCGCCACACGCAGTAGCTGGGCTGAACGGACACCACTCTAGTGGTTGATATATGATGTTGCCACCTTTTTGTCGGAATGTATCAGTACATGTTGATTTTACGGCAGAGGGGCAAAATGTTGAACAACTTTGAACACAGTAAGAAGTTCCAACACATTT
>JBBPBX010001318.1:15544-26932 GCA_038048925.1 Garcialebias charrua
TATATATATATATATATAAAATCTTAACTATTTTAGTTTTGAAATTTTAATAATTTTATTCAGTATTTTTTTCTCACAGCTTGTTATATTTATTAACCTATTATAGAGATTGCATAAAATAAATTGAAGTGTATATGTGTGTGAATCAAATATACATTCAAACTTTTGTATACATGCAATTTAATTATGCAAAATAATATTAAATATGTTCCTGCACAAATTGCTCAAAACTAGCATTATTTTAATAAACTAGTTTATTTATTCTTTTGTCATTTGTTTATGTTCTTGCATGGATAAATGCCCATTCTAGTTAAGGTTTGTCCAGTAGGTAGTGTTGTTCTCTCTCTCTCTTGCTTTTTTAAATGTATATACAGTACTGATTAATAGCTTTTGAACAATTACTTAGATCGGCATTAGATTTATTGAGCCTAGCTGGAGCATTGCAATGACATTTTCTTTTATTACCTGTGAAAACAGCATTACTCTTATTGGATCAGGATTGAGACTGTGGCATTTATTTGATCCAGACAAACATTTATTCCACACATGGAGAAAACATGTGAAAAGGAACACACAATGGTCATATCTGGTTGCAAAATATTATGGACAGTAGATGATTTTAAGGATTTTCATCTTTTACTAATTAAGTATTTCAAGAACAAACACAATGCATAACAGAAAGGTAAGTAATAAAGTATTGAAATACAACATTTTAAAATTTGATGTATTTAAATATCTGTTAAAGATGTCTATTTATAAAGTTGTTTTTTATGGCTCAATACATCATAATTTTGAGTGCTGCAGTCTTTATTGACATTTTGTCTGAAAAGGTGGGGGGAAAACACAGTAAATATGTTTTATAGATAACTCCAGCGATGAAAAACAGTGCCTATAAAACAACACTTGTCATTTATATATGGATGCACTAAGTTAAGAACTATAATTATGTCAAACTCAGCAGCTCGGTCATAATTAATGCTTAAGCTGCATTTGCATTAGTCAGCATCAGCATCAATTCCGGTTGATTGTAATGTATAACTCCATGCACTGTAGTAATTCCTAATGGTTCCATCTTACTGTGGACATATTATGCCCATTTACAAGTTAGCACAATTTCTCGAGCTTATTATTTAATAATATGCATTTTATGTTTGATTGATCAAAATACACCAGGGCAAATGTAAAACTGTTCACTTCTTTAAGTTATTACAACAGTTTGAGTTTAGCTGGTTTTGGATAACCTGCAAGTTCAATTATTTATTTGGTTGTCCTTTGGAGCCTCTATATCCTTCTAAAGATGGAAGTTGAGCACTAATAAAGGATAAGATAGCAGTAATAAAAGATAGTAGTAATAAAATATATGTATATATATTTTTTATTATTATTTTTGGGTAAATATATAGAACAAATGTTGCAGTTGATAAAGACAGAATTTGTCAAAATACAAACTTGGTTTAAACTCAATAAATTATCATTAAATCTATATAGAACTAATTAAATGATATTCATTAATAAAAAGAAAACTGTTGATGTTCCATTCAAAATTGAGGGTGTTGAGATTTGTAGAGTGAGTGAGGTGAAGTTTTTGGGTGTTATCATTGATGACAAACTGACATGGAAACAACACATAAATTCTGTAAGAATAAAAATAGCTAAATCGATTGCAGTACTGTACAAAGTCAGAGACTTATTGAATGATAAAGCTCTGTATTTGTTGTATAACACAATCATTGTTCCACACTTAATCTATTGTATTGATGTTTGGGGGAAAGCGTGTAAAACAATTACATAGCCTATTTTTATATTACAGAAAAGAGCTGTAAGAATTATCACTAGAAAACATTACTGTCATCCATCAAACACAATAGTTTATCAACTGAAGTTAGTGAAGTTCCATGATTTGGTAGATCATAATGTTTTATCAGTTAGGTATAGGGCTCAGAATAATGCATTACCTTTAAATATCCAAATGCATTTTGTTAAAAGACAAAGTTGTTATAATCTTAAGGGGACAGAGACATTTGTAAAACCACAATTCAGAACTAGTTTGAAGGGACGGTCTACCTCAATCCAGGGAATTGGATTGTGGAATGGTTTGTAAAATGAAGTCAAAATGCCAAGTCAATGTGTACATTTAAGAAAATGATCAAAACTAAATTGTTAAAAAATATATATAAAGTAGCGTAATGTGTATTGTATTAGTTAGAAAATTAGAAAGAGTTATTCATTTTGTACTGTTACTGGAAGATTATTATTATTTGAACTGATTGTTTGAAAAAAGGGGCAGACCTTTCATTATTTTTATTTTTTTTGTACATTATCATTTATGGGATTGTTTTGTATTGTGTTTTTTGTAAAAAAAAAAATGTATATATATATATATATATATAAAAATATATATATATATATATATATAAAATCAAGTTTAATTTGTTAAATTCCCCCCATGAACATAGAAGGATCTGCGGTGGAAGTTGTCTCCAGCTATATTCAGATGCAGGAAGAGAGCCACCTGCATTATGAAGGACCCCGCTCACACATCACACACATTTTTTGCCCCGCTCCCCTCAGGTAGGAGGTTGAGTAGCATTAAGTGTAGAACCACTAGACTGAGGAACAGCTTCTACCCTGTAGCTTTTAGACTCCTAAAACTCCAACCAGTTTAATCACTGTAATGACACTTTAATTGGAGATATGTGGCTTATCTGTGCAAATGATTTTCAATGCTGCTGATATCATGCTGCTGATTATCTCATGCTGCTGTATTAATGCATATGCATCTGCTCACCATGTTTTTATGTTCATTGGGACTGCTGTTTAATACAGCTTATTACTTTAAATTATTACTGTTTAGTGCATATCTTAGATCTTTTAGCATATTTTTTAATGTTCGTTTAGTGCATGTACAGTATTAGCTTATATCTTAGATATTTTAGCATATTGTTTAACGTTCATTTAGCATATATATTAGTGTATATGTTAGATCTTTTAGTGTATTTAATGTTCATTTAGTGTGTATATGTTAGATCTTTTAGCATATTTAACGTTCATTTAGCGTATATATTAGCGTACATGTTAGATATTTTAGTGTATTGTTTAACGTTCATTTAACATATATATTAGTGTATATGTCAGATATTTTAGTGTATTTAACGTTCATTTAGCATATACTGTATACTGTATTAGCGTACATGTTAGACCTTTTAGCGTATTGTTTAACGTTCATTTTAACATTTAGCCTATATTAGTGTATATGTTAGATCTTTTAGTGTATTTAACGTTCATTTAGCATACTGTATTAGTGTACATGTTAGATCTTTTAGCGTATTTTTTACCGTAATGGCAGTCGACCCCCGATCGGAAGGTTGGAGGTTCGAATCCCGCGTCCGCTCACCATGTGTTGTTGTGTCCCTGGGCAAGACACTTAAACCCGAGTTGCTCCCGGTAGGTCTGGATGGCGCCTTGCAAGGCAGGCTACCACTACCGGTGTATGAATGTGTGTATGAATGGGTGGATGGCTGGTATTGTAGGGCGCTTTGGGGCTCCTCACAGGGGGCTGGAAAGTGCTATATAAATAAGCTCCATTTACCATTTACCATTTAACATATATATTAGTGTATATGTTAGATCGTTTTAGCATATATTTTAACATTCATTTAGCATCTACATTAGCATAGAGCCTAATATGCTGCTTCTTTTATACTTTATTTTTTTTTTGCGATTTTTGGGTGTAACTGGGACCCTGAGTACCGTACACAATCCGGTCCACCTCATATAGGTTAAGCTATAGGTCCTATAATAAAGTTGGCTCATAGAATAACAGCATCTGATTAAGAAATCACAAAACAAACAAAACTGGCCTGCTGAAAATCCCAGCCTACCTAATGGTTAGTAATAAATTACCTGATGTTATGGTAATGTGGTAGGAGAGGTTGGTGCTCTTTACTCTTTTGGTCTATTTTCAAGTGATGTCTTGAAAATGAAAGCAAACCTATTTGACACAAAGGTGCTGAAAAAAATGGCCCCATTTTTTTTTCAAACAACATGTATTAAACTTTCCCATGCTTTACAATAAAGCAACATTTCTCTAGCATCTAATCCATAACAATGGTAATTTGATGGATGAGGATGTCTTTTTGCCCTTTTGTCTCTATTTATTCTCAGTCATGTTGCAAAGAAGGTCAAATAAAAAACCATTAAGACAAATATAAACACACTCACAGTGTCTTTCAGCAGCGTATCAATGAGAAAATTAGTTCCTTTTTTTGAGTGGACCTGACTTGTGAGGCAACCATTTCTACTCTATTCTGAATGTTGTCTTTATAGATTTATACAAGATATGTGCAGGACTTGTAGAATATAATTGAACTTTAATATTTTTCTGCCCCTCACAGTATTCACTGAACAATCTAAATTGTGTTTTCTACCATCAAATTATTTTGATCTCTTTAAATTAGTACTTGACTGCATTTCATTATTAAACATGAGGCAAGTTTAGAAAAAAATGCAACAAAAAAGGCTGTGTAGAAAAACAAAATCACAAGATGTTATGAGGTTATGAACACAGATCCGACACAGCGTCAACATATTTGTCTCCTTCAGTCTGCGAAGCAGCTCTGATCTGTCAGTGTACAAGTATAAAACCTCAACTAAAGTGTTATTTCTGGGGCTTTGGTGTGAATTATCTGGGGCAAGTAGATTGTAGGATGGGGGCTCTTTAGATTTAACTTGTTCAAGCATCTTTCATAGATGTTTGCTTGAACTGACTAGATACATTTCAAACATAGGTCTGCATATTGAGTTTTTTTTTCCTGTTTCTAAGCTATCCTTCAGTATTTCTTGTGACGTGTCCAACAACAACTGCTTATATCAAACACGGACAAGTGTCATTGCCACAAGGCGAAGGTCATGAGTGAGGAAACTGCGTTGGTGTAATCGCTTCCATGAAGACTAGGCCCAATGAAGTCTCACAGCTAAACAATTCCTTATAGCTAATGGGGAGTTTTATTTTCACAGGTTTATGAAACTATCGACAAGGTCATAATTAAAATGCTAGGAGAAACAAAATATATAGAAAAAAGCTAAATGTACTGAGAGAGTTCAATGCGTTTATCTGCAGGAGCACAAATTCTGTTCTTGTGTTTATCAAGCTCAGCAGATCACAGTTACTCACCACAACGTGTCAGGTCAGTGTTCGCTTTAACATCAGACCTAATGCTGCTCAACGTGGTCCAGTCTTTGTCTGGAGCAAAGCTGACAGTTGTGACATTTTTCTTTCTTCTTCATTGAACTTGCTGTAGCACATTTTTTAAACATAATTTTATTTATAGAGAAAGAAATGTACTTTTCATGATTTAGATAGTTATAGTTGATATTTAAATGATATTTGATTTGACATGATAAACACACCAGGTTTGATATTGATAGTCTCCAATACTAGTGTAAATTATTAGAGGAGCAAAGAACCAACATAAATGTGACCAAACAGCAGAGAGAATGTATGTCTTTGTTTTTTTTGTGTTTATTCATTGATTTCTATTTTCCTTTCATAAATTATTTATTCCTTATGACCTGCTAATATCTTACAAAAATGTAGTTCATGTTATAACATTCTACTGTATTCTGGCTTCTTGGAAATACAACAGGATCCTATTGTATTACATTTTATGGGATTCATTTGAAGGCACATTTGTACATAATGACTTACAAGCGAGGGGCAGATTTAGCAGAAGTGAGGAGTTTAGTATCAGAATTACAGAAGCAATGATCAAAACTACATATTTTGGTCTGTCAATTTGGTACTCAAAAACTGAACTTAAACAGCTACAGTACATGTTTGCAGAATTAGTTAATGGAAATGTAACAGAACAAGAACGAGAAGTGGATATCCACCAAAACCATATATTATCCCTTCCCTCATTCATTTTGATGCTTCAATCTTGGTTTAGAGCTCATCATAGCACAGAAACAGCACTGGTGAAAGTTACCAATTATATTCCCATGGCCTCTGACAATGGACTTGTGTTTACACTGGTTGTGTTAGACCTCAGTGCTGCATTTGATACAGTTAATCGCAATGTTTTAATACAGAGGCTTGAATCGGATATTGGGATTACAGGAACGACTTTAAAATGTTTGTAAATGTAAATAATGGATTTTCATGCATGAAAGTTGGTCATGGAGTTCCTCAGTGTTCAGTGCTTGGACAAATACTCTTTACCTGTATATAAGCTTCCATTAGGTAAAGTTATTGAACTGCATGTGATACATTTTCATTATTATGCTGATGATAGTTATATGTATCTATGAAACCCATTGAATTCAATCAGTTACTTGGATTACAAGCATGTCTTAAAGACATTTAAAAAAAAACTGGATGACCTTTAATTTTTAGCTTTAATATCAGAAAATAAAAATAAAAACAGAGGTTGGGGTTTTAGGACCTGAGCATCTTAGGAATAAACTTTGCAGCCTTTCATTTTTCTGGATGGCATTCATTTGATCGGTGGTTATAATGTAAGAAAAGAAAAGAGAGAGAGAGAGAGAGAGAGAGAGAGAGAGAGAGAGAGAGAGAGAGAGAGAGAGAGAGTAATCAGGATCTTCATCTGTACCTGTACACCTGGACCTGCCATGTTGTTTGTGTCTCCTTCCTGTTCTCTCAAATCATAGCCAGTTGAAGGAGATGCCCGTTGGCCTGATCCTGGTTCTGCTGGAGATTTCTTCCTTTTGAAACAGAGTTTTTTCCTTTCCACTGTTGCCAGTGTGCTTGCACATGATGAAAGACTGAGGCAAAGTGGATGTTCAGTGCAATCTGCCGTCTTCCTTAGACAGGTAACTTTTACTAATTGGCTTTTATAATGTATGTGGATGTTTTCTTGTGCAGTAGCTTGAGACTAGTTCAGATGTGACTTGGCACTATTTGAATAAACTGAATTTAATTTAATTTAAGGTGGCATGGTGGCACAGTTGGTAGAGCTGCCGCCTCTCAGCGAGACGGTCACCTGATCAAATCCTGGCCGGGGGCCATTCTGGGAGGAGTTTGCATGCCCTCACTGTGCATGTATGGGTTTTCTCTGGGTACTCCAGTTTCCTCCCACAGACCAAAAATACATGTTAGGCTTATTGCCAACTCTGAGTGAATGACTGTTTGTCTCGTTTGTCTCTGTGGCCCCGTGATGGACTGGAGACCTGTCCAGGGTATGCCCCACCTCTGACACGGTGACTGCTGAATATGGACCCAGTGAACCCTGCGACGTGAACCGGAAGAAGCAGGTAAAATATAATGGATGGATTAATTGAATTAAATAATACAGACTAAAGATGGTGTGATGCAGTCACAGACTCAGACTGAAGGAGAGCTTTTAAAGAAAAAATATAAAATGTACTTTTTACTTGAAATCCTCTTTGTGGAAACCTGACAACTACTGTACAAATATTAATTTGCTCTAAATAATGTACATTGACAACACCGATACAATACATTCAATTGATCTGAAATAAAATATTGGGACATATTTTGGTAAATTGTATAGCTGTTTATCCCAAAATAATACATTTCATATCATGGGTGTATTTTCTGTCTATCGGCTACAAAGCTTGTTAGTGTGGCATTTGGAAATCCAATCACTTTCACTGTGGTCTATTACAGCTCAATTGATTTGGACTGAGTAAGCTGGGCAGAGTCATTAAAAAAAGAAATAGCAATTAGTCCAAATTAGCTTGCTGCTGGAAATATAAAATTCATTTTACACCAGGTTGCTTTTTGCAGTAAATATAAATGCCATATTATGCCTAGACTAATATTTATTTTTCTTACATGTATACATGCAACAGTTTGAACCAAAGACACACACTTGGTTATTAGTTCTTCTTTTGACACATCATTATTATACAGTTTTAGAATGATAGTCCTAAGTGATGCTGAATTGCACTCGATAATAAACAGGGTTTTCTCTCTAGAAAAAGTTAAAAAAAGTGACTGTGAACTCTTTCTTTAGAACTGTACTTTTTTCTATTTGCATTGCAATATGTTTGGCCATTTGGACAATGTGTATTAGTTATTATGCTTTTGAAAATAGCATCTAGTTATTACTTTGTTTAGTACAATAAGCAGGTCTTATTCATCATAACACAAAATGTGCCTCTACGGTTGCCCCATTTGAAAACTAAATTAAATCAACAGGTTGAATCACTGAATTAACTGTATGTTCAGCCACATGCTAAAACACTGATCTTGAAATTATCATAGAGATCAAGATGATTTAATGTTTGTTTATGTTTATGTTTATTAAATTTGTTCATTTTTTAACAAAAGAAACAATACAAGGCAATCTCATAATGATAGTGTACAAAATGTAAAAAAATGAAAGGTGGCAGAAAGAAGAATAAATCTTATTATATCTGCCCCTTATCTCCAACAATCAGATTAAACAACAGTAGTCAAACCATGTAAACAATAATAATCTTCAACCAACTTTTTCCAACAGTCAGGTTAAACAATAATATTCTTCAACCAACAGTACAAAATTACTAACTCTTTTTAATTTTCTAACTAAGTACAAAATGACTAACTCTTTCTAATTTTCTAACTAATACAATACACATTACGTTATTTCACATATATTTTTTTAACACATTTGTTTTGATCATTTTTTTAAATGTAAACATTGACTTGGCATTTTTAACTACATTCTCCAAGCCATTCCATAATCTAATTCCCTGAATTGAGGTAGAACGTCCCTTCAAACTGGTTCTGAATTGTGGTTTTACAAACAACTCTGTTCCCTTAAGATTATAACAACTTTGTCTTTTAACAAAGTGCATTTGGATATTTAAAGGTAATGCATTATTTTGAGCTCTATACATAACTGATAAAATATTATAGTCTACCAAATCATGGAACTTCAGTAATTTTAGTTGATAAAATAATGTACTTGATGGATGACGGTAATGCTTTGCTTAATGTACTTGATGGATGGATTAATGTACTTGATTGACGGTAATGCTTTGCTTAATGTACTTGATGGATGACGGTAATGCTTTCTAATGATAATGTCAATCAGATATGGAACTTGTAGCTAATAAGAATTAGGTATAGGTTAAAAAAATGAGGGCATTTTTATCTTACTTTATATGGGCTGCACATTTATTCAATTAATACTTTAAAAAATGGGCACATGACAATAATAGCACACAAGCTACAAAAACATTTCAAATAAAAACAAATGATAGGGTTTTAATCACCTTCACATTTAAATAAAAACCACACGAGAGAACAATAATTAGTTTTCACAACACAATCTTTGCAAAGAGGGAAATCACTCCAACAGAGTCAGAGTGAAGTCCAACTTGCTTCAGTGTGCGTTTGCCTTTTATTGCAAAAGTGGGAGGACAGGAAACAAAGATGTGGAGACGTTGCAGTTTTGACCAAAACATGAACTGCATGTCTAAAAACAAGTTTAAACATTTGTGTGCTATCCTGCTTCCAGTAAACAACATATTGTGCTTCCCAGATAAGATAAAGTTGACACACACACAGAAACTTATTGAAACAAGCTGGTTAATGTTTTATCAGATCATTGTAAAGTAATAAGTTTAAATGATCAATGTTTAATTTCTCTAACACAACAATGGAGGGATAAAAATAAAACAATAAAATCACACATCTTGGTAACTAAGCATTTGATTAGAAAAGAAAACACTATGTATTGTACAAAACCATTATTCCATAATTGTAAAACAATGCATTTTCTAAATACTATAATTATATATGATTACGGTAATATCCAGCTGTGAGGATTTTATTTTTAATTCAAAAAATTTAATAAAAAAAATATATGTATATAAATGAATATATATATATATATCTCACCCCGATAGTCGCTAAATGTTTTGAGAAACTGGTCATGTCCCACATCAAGGCAACCGTCAACATCAATGAGGACCCTCATCAATATGCAGCAGGAAGTTTATCCTGCAGATCTGGGCTGCACACATGTGTAGCAGGTGCTAAATAATTTTAAATAATTTATTTTAAATAAAAAAAAAATCCATGATGATCATGCGGCTCATCCAGCAATCAGCCAATTTTGTGTCACATCCAATTTTATCTTGAAAAACCGTGATAGAGTGAATCTGTGATAAACGAACTGCAAAGTAGTGAAGGACTACTGTGTAACAATAAGGATGAAACTTTTCAACAAAAAAGAAAACATCCAAAGGACCTGATTTCACTTTGTTGGATTTATCTCCCTGGATTACTGAGCATGAATCAGAATGTCTACCAATATTTATCATTTATAATGAATATAAAGGGGTTATTACATAAACCATTTTTGAATCAACAACAACAGCAAAATATTGTGGGGGAAAAAATCAAAATTTAAAACAGACTTTGATTGTGTTTGGGTTTTCTGGACTTCATGGTGATTTGCAAAACTCTCTTGTGGATACTTGAAGTAACCACATTGTCAAGATTTGTGGTTTGTTTGTATATTGTTTCTTGTAGGGGGGGCAGGTGATTGTTATCAACACTTACTGCTGAGATTACTGCTACACACTGTGACCATCAGTCCTGTCTGATTTGTAACAAATGTGTGAGTTATATATCTACTCTCAGGCGGTGATGTCTGCAGTGTTTTCTTACAATTCTTATAAATAGAATATGTAAACGAGCTCTTAACCCGGTTGGCTTCAGGGAGACTGTTACAATATTAAATGCAAAATTGCTTGCTAATTATGCGCATAATTCAGTAGCGTCAGTCACTTCATGATATGTCATGTGCAGAAGCTGGTTGCATTTCCTGCCATGACGTAAATCTTCCTCCGAGGAGTCAAAGGGCACTTCTTGAGGGAAAGCATTCATGTCTAATTTCAAATCCTAAGGAACCAGACTGTCTCACAGCTAAACAAATTGTAAAAGTTCATCCGAGGGTCTCTTTTGTGACATTTTGGAAACAGACTTAGCTTATGGCTCTCGGTCTTATCCTTGAGAGTGGGGTGTTTGGCAGAATATGGGCACAGGGGAGGAGAAAGACGACCCTGTGAGGCAGATCTCTCTGCTGCATTCTTCTTGAAAGGTCACTTGTGCTTTCAGATAAATAAAACAACACCTGGCTCTTAGAGAAGCTCCCGGCTTCTCGCCAATTCCTGCTGAGAGACAGGGGTCCCAGGTGCCAGGCGCAGCGACCATTTTGAGCTGCCTGAGGCTGAACATTACACCTTTTATCCATAGGATGGGATCATTCCAAACACACCTGACAACACCTTCTCATCTCGGCTATCAGTAAACACACACAACAAAGAACACCAAAACAAATAAATAATGATAATACTACTACAAAGTAATTATTATAAACAAACATACTACTAATAATAATGTCAGCAAAT
>JBBPBX010001318.1:27171-53464 GCA_038048925.1 Garcialebias charrua
GAAGTGATCAAACACAGTGATCATGGGGACTCATGTCTTGATCACACCACCATGCACACAGAAAAAAGAGTCGAGCACATTTATGAAATAAATGTGTTTGTATCTGTATAAAATGTGTGTAAAACATAATCCAGAGAGACTCTTAAATCAGGAAAACAATATATTTGAAAAGTAAATAAAACAAATATTTATGTGTTTATGTTTGATCATTAAGTATTTTACTGGTTTCAGTCCTAAATTATATTTTTTTCACCTTTGAAGTTGTATTAAAATGTATAATTCATAGCATCAGATTGATGTAACATCAATCAGTCAATAACTGTCTCATGAACAAACATACAAAAAAAAAATGTTTCAATCACTCAATAATTACACATATTAGTATAATTTTATTATTTTAAATATTATCTTATTATTATTACTTTATTATTATAACATTCCGGAAGCATGTTTAGAGCTTTTATCCAATCATATTTTGACCATCATGCATTGCTAGGGTCAAATAAACCTGCCTCGAGGCCTTCAGAATCAACAGTGCAGGCACCAGTAGGTTAAAATAAAGGACATGAAACAAAGACAAATTTATGTAGATATATGTAATTTAGTTTAAGCAAGCTTGTGGTTTGTGTACATCAACTTTGGCAGGTTTGGGAAAAGAAAAGAAAAAAATCAGTGGGAAGGAGGGAGCAAGAGTTCAGAGTAAAAACCAATCAGACGGGTAAGTTTTAACTCACCTGCTCTGTCAGCCAAGCTGCCATGCATGTACAGATGGATCAGGGCTTATTGCAACTCATTATTCTGGACAAGGCAAAAGCAGTGAGGTAAAAAGATCAACAGGGGCAGGACATTGAAAAGATAAGAAAATAACACATCTAAAACAATAATAGCCTGCAGAGAATGAGCAGAATAGATCACACGATGTGTGTGAGCATGAGTGAGCAGGAGTGATGGGGGGTGTATGCAGGGAGAGACTTCCTGTTTATGAATAAAAAAAATCAATCCATCCATTCATCCATTATCTTTACCCGTTTCTTCATATTCGGGTCACTGGTGCCCATGTCCAGCCATCACTGTGTGAGAGGTGGGGGACACCCTGGACCGGTCACCAGTCTATCACTGGGACACAGAGACACAGAGACAAACAACCATTCACTCTCTCACTCACACCTAGGACAATTTAGAGTTACCAATCAGCCTAACGTGTTTTTTGTGAATCAATCTAAAACAATAGTTTTCATTGAAAACATTTTAATTAAATAAATAAAAAATTAACAGCATTTGTTGAGGTTAGATTTTTATATTAATGCTAAAAGTATTTGCAGATATTTTAATGTTTTTAAAACGTTTTCAATATTGTTTTGCCTTTTAATTTATTCTGAGCTGAAATTAGCTGAACACATAAAAGTAATGCATTATTTTTATTCAAAAACAGGTTTAGTTGCATGAGGAAAATCCCAGGTCTCGCTTGTAAATGAGTCCTCGAGGCTCAATGGGATTAATATGTCTGAATGAAAGTTGGATGAACAAGGAGAAAAATACAAATATTCTACAGAAAACAGTTATCCACAGTATTTAATTTATTTCTGTTTTGTTTTCCACAGATATCAATTTTTGGAGACACAAAATGTAACAAATACATGTTTCTGTGAAGACAAAATAAATGATTTGGTGGGGATGTTTGACAAAAGACTGGCTTGGAGTTTCACTCAATTATTCATGTGCTGGATATTAGAAACAAATAATACAAATAAAAAAGTGTTTAAATCATGTCATCGCCTCAGTAAATACAATCATGCTGAAGGCTTTTAACATGTTGTGATTCTGTTAATTAATCTGACTGAATTGCACATGCAAAATTCAGAGATGATTTTAATTTAATCTCATGCTGTAACTAAAGTCTTGGTCTTAGAGGAAAAGACAAATAAACAAACAATAAATAAATAAATAAAAATCCCATAGGTAGCAACAATAATATTTCATGACCATTCAAGGCTAGACAGTTAAAATATTTGGTACAGGAGATAAGTGGTTTGTTTTTCTTGCAACAGTTTTATATGTGCATTTCAATATAAATTTGAGTGACCATTGAAAAAGCCTGAAATAAACACTTTCAAGTAATTACTCCCATTTGTGAAAATAAATACAATTTCATTGTTTTTACAGTACATATTGTGAATTAATTAAAAAAAAGAATAAATGAATTAAAGCGAAAGTTTCAGTGTTATCATATAGGAAGTCAGAGTGGCAACAGCAAACCGAAGAAAGCAATAATAGATACAAAGACGACCTCAGTAGCAGTGCATTTACTTGGGATCCTGAAAATGAAGTATATTCTGTCACTTGTAAAAAAAATAATAATAATAATAATAATAATAATGTTACAAAACACATTTGTCTTTTTTTATACAGTGCCAAGCAGCCACTGCACATGAAACTGTTCCCTTATGATGATGTATTTGTAGCACATACAAGGTTTGCAGTTGGACCAGTGGAAGCTACCACTGGCACCAGCAGTGTAATTGGAAAGGTTATATTTTAATTTGTTTGCGTTGATAGATGATATTTGCAGAGAGCCTCTTGTTCTTTACAGCGGTTTCTGAAAAGAAAAAATATGGGGCTGAAAAGATCTCACTATGTGGTTTGTTACTATGTACTTCATCACTAAATAATTACATATCATGAATAATCCATCCATCCATCCATTTTCTTCCGCTTATCCGGGGTCGGGTCGCGGGGGTAGCAGCCTAAGTAGGGAGGCCCAGACTTCCCTCTCCCCAGCCACTTGGAGCAGCTCCTCTGGGGGAATCCCAAGGCGTTCCCAGGCCAGCCGAGAAACATAGTCCCTCCAGCGTATCCTGGGTCTTCCTCTGGGTCTCCTCCCGGTGGGACATGCCCGGAACACCTCACCAGGGAGGCGTCCAGGAGGCATCCTAACCAGATGCCCGAGCCACCTCAACTGGCTCCTCTCGATGTGGAGAAGCAGCGGCTCTACTCCGAGTCCCTCCCGGATGACTGAGCTTCTCACCCTATCTCTAAGGGAGAGTCCAGCCACCCTGCGGAGAAAACTCATTTCAGCCGCTTGTATCCGAGATCTTGTTCTTTCGGTCATAACCCAAAGCTCATGACCATAGATGAGGGTGGGAACGTAGATCGATCGGTAAATTGAGAGCTTTGCCTTTTGACTCAGCTCTCTCTTCACCACGACAGACCGGTACAGCGCCCGCTTCACTGCGGACGCTGCACCTATCCGCCTATCGATCTCACGCTCCAGTTTTCCCTCATTCGTGAACAAGATCCCGAGATACTTAAACTCCTCCACTTGGGTAAGGACCTCCTCCCCGACCCGGAGAGGGCACGCTACCCTTTTCCGGCTCAAGACCATGGCCTCGGATTTGGAGGAACTGATCCTCATCCCGGCCGCATCACATTCAGCTGCAAACCGCTCCAGCGAAAGCTGTAGATCACGAGCTGATGAAGCCAATAGGACCACATCATCTGCAAAAAACAGAGAAGCGATTCTAAGGCCACCAAAACGGATCCTCTCAACACCTTGGCTGCGCCTAGAAATTCTGTCCATAAAAGTTATAAACAGAATCGGTGACAAAGGGCAACCTTGGCGGAGTCCAACTCTCACCGGAAACGAGCCTGACTTACTGCCGGCAATGCGGACCAAGCTCTGACACCGGTCGTACAGGGACCTAACAGCCCATATCAATGGGCCTGGTACCCCATACTCCCGGAGTACCCGCCACAGAACCCCCCGAGGGACGCGGTCGAATGCCTTTTCCAAGTCTACAAAGCACATGTAAACTGGTTGGGCAAACTCCCACGCACCCTCCAGGACCCTGTTGAGGGTGTAGAGCTGGTCTAGTGTTCCACGACCAGGACGAAAACCACACTGCTCCTCCTGAATCCGAGGTTCGACTATCCGACGGACCCTCCTCTCCAGAACCCCTGAATAGACCTTACCAGGGAGGCTTAAGAGTGTGATCCCTCTATAGTTGGAACACACCCTACGGTCCCCCTTTTTGAATAGGGGAACCACCACCCCAGTCTGCCAATCCAAGGGAACTGCCCCCGATGTCCACGCGATATTGCAGAGTCGCGTAAGCCAACACAACCCCACAACATCCAGAGCCCTAAGGAACTCAGGACGAATCTCATCCACCCCCGGAGCCTTGCCACCGCGGAGCTTTTTAACCACCTCGGCGACCTCAGCACCAGAGATTGGAGAGCCCGACCCAAAGTCCCCAGGCTCCGCTTCCTCAGTGGAAGACGTGCCAGTAGGATTGAGGAGGTCTTCGAAGTACTCCGCCCACCGACTCACAACATCCCGAGTTGAGGTCAACAGCACGCCATCCCCACCATAAATGGTGTTGGTCGCGTACCGCTTTCCCCCCCTGAGACGCCGGATGGTGGACCAGAATCGCCTCGAAGCCGTACGGAAGTCATTCTCCATGGCCTCTCCGAACTCCTCCCACGCCCGAGTTTTTGCCTCAGCAACCACCCGAGCCGCATGCCGCTTGGACTGCCGGTACCTATCTGCTGCTTCCGGGGTCCCACAGGCCAAAAAGGCCCAATAGGACTCCTTCTTCAGCTTGACAGCATCCCTCACCGCCGGTGTCCACCACCGGGTTCGAGGGTTGCCACCACGACAGGCACCAACAACCTTGCGGCCACAACTCCGATAAGCTGCCTCGACAATAGAGGCGCGAAACATGGCCCACTCGGGCTCAATGTCCCCCGCCTCCCTCGGAACGTGTTCAAAGCTCTCCCGGAGGTGGGAGTTAAAGCTCCGTCTTACGGGAGACTCTGCCAGACGTTCCCAGCAGACCCTCACAATACGTTTGGGTCTGCCAGGTCTGACCGGCATCCTCCCCCACCATCGGAGCCAACTCACCACCAGGTAGTGGTCAGTTGACAGCTCCGCCCCTCTCTTCACCCGAGTGTCCAGGACATGCGGCCGCAGATCAGATGAGACGACAACAAAGTCGATCATTGAACTACGACCTAGGGTGTCCTGGTGCCAAGAGCACATATGGACACCCTTATGCCTGAACATGGTGTTCGTTATGGACAATCCATGACGAGCACAGAAGTCCAACAACAGAACACCACTCGGGTTCAGATCAGGGGGGCCGTTCCTCCCAACCACACCCCTCCAGGTCTCACTGTCATTGCCCACGTGAGCGTTGAAGTCCCCCAGCAGAACAAGGGAGTCCCCAGGAGGCGCACCCTCCAATACCCCCTCCAAGGACTCCAAAAAGGGTGGGTAATCTGCGCTGCCGTTCGGCGCATAGGCACAAACAACAGTCAGAGCCCGTCCCCCCACACGTAAGCGAAGGGAGGCTACCCTCTCGTTCACCGGGGTGAACCCCAACGTACAGGCACCAAGATGGGGGGCAACAAGTATGCCCACTCCTGCTCGGCGCCTCTCACCAGGGGCAACTCCAGAGTGGAAGAGTGTCCAACCCCTCTCAAGGAAACTGGTTCCAGAGCCAGAGCCATGCGTTGAGGTGAGTCCGACTATTTCTAGCCGGAACCTCTCAACCTCACACACTAGCTCAGGCTCCTTCCCCACCAGAGAGGTGACATTCCATGTCCCAATGGCCAGCTTCTGTAGCCGAGGATCAGACCGCCAGGGTCCCCGCCCTCGGCCACCACCCATTCCACAATGCACCCGACCCCTTTGGCCCCTCCCACAGGTGGTGAGCCCATCATGAATAATGTTTTCAGAATTTTAACAATGTGCTGGTTTTTCAGTGCCTTTTCAATTTCTTGATTCATAACAAGAACTAGTCCTCAGCCAGTGCTAAAACCATGACATTTATTTTGTATCACTGAATTTTTTTTTAAATTATTACTAAACAAGTTGTATGCAAACACGTAAGCCTATTCATACTTTGTAAATATATAACATTTTAGATGCAACATTTCTCATCAGCTCTCGGCATTCACCTCCAAGATGATCTGCTGCAGGAACAATAGGGGAAAAAAGACTTTTGGGGGTGGACATGGAAGAGGGGTGGTGGGGAATGGGATGGGATGAAGAGGGATTGGTCAAATGTTTGTCAGCATTATGATTTAAAAAGGGGTTACCCTCCGTATCATGTATTATTATTATTTTGTCTTATACATATAGATAATCAGAATCAGCTTATTGTCTTTGCACCAAAGCACATACAAATTACATTTCAGTATAGCCGTCCAAGTAAAACACAAAGACATGGGGAGACGGAGGTGTCTGAGGCTGCGGCCTCATGGGAGGTGATGCCCTTCTCGTTTAGATAAGAAAAGAGAAACATGAGTGAAGTGGAGGCGTAAATATATATATTTTTTTATCTCACACTATCTTCTAGATGGGACTGTTACGACCGATGAAGTTCAAAACACATTTAAAGGATGCAAGACACAAAGAAAAGGTTTTAACAGAAGTTTATTAACTAAACTAAGGTCTTCGGCAGCAGTGGAACCACCACCGGCTTCTCCAGGCGTCCCACGTCACACTAGAATTAAAAAAAAAGAAAGTTCAACTGAGAGATGGGTTGGGGAAAAGCGGCCAAAAGGAAAATAAAGCTGCCCAACAGAGCCAACTCCTATAGAGCCGTAGAACCCTGTTGGACAACGGGCTACCTGTACCAAAACTCTAGGCCTAAAAGATAAAACTAAAAGTGAAAACAGGACTACCATCCTTACCCCAACCAGAAAGTTATAAAAGTAAATATATGCTAAGAAAAAGAGAAAAGAGACAAAAAAGGAACTTGAGCTAACACAGCTGTCTTCAGAGGACAGCTCTCCTGAGCCCAGTCTCTGCGACTCAGAACCCTCAATGGCTCAAGTTCATTTCTCTAGGTAGTCTAGAGCCTACACAATCCTCTACACAAGAGCACCAGAACACATTAGTGCTCTAACCAACCCACTCAAGAATGAGTGTACCAACGACCTCTAACCTGCTAGAGATCACCACAACCAGGGAGGGTGGATGAACTCCCAGTTCTACAAACAAACATCTGCAGGATTCTACTGATGAATGTAAAAGTAACAATAAGTACACAGCAGGCTTCAATCTACCAACCTGTACTCTCAAACGTCCTCTAACCATCCAAACCTACACACTGTTGTGGCCTTTTCCCTCAGCTTATAAAAAGGAAGAGAGTCAGCAGGTGTTTGCAGCTTAGCTAATCAAGCCTGATCAATCAAGCTGTTAAAAAAACAGAGGCAGCATCAGGCTGTAGGACTCAGTAGACTCTGTCAGTAGACATAACACGCCCACCGCTAAAAGTTTTGTATGGCAAGGAGTGTATGTTAAAGGAATACATAGCACACCTGTTCATACAAAAACAATAAACCAGGACAATAATTTATAGGTGGGAAAGCGCATCGGCTACAGCGTTGCCTTTCACCCTGATTTGCTATGTAGATAGATTAAAAGGTTGCAGTCATAGGGACCAACTCATTAGGTGTCTGTTCTTGTTGTGCATTCTATTCAGAAATGTCATTATTACTTCTGGCACTCGACGGAGCAGCAGCTTCCCTCCTTCCCTCCTGAGGTTTCCTCTCCTTGCTTTGCCACTTTGTCCTGTCTGTAGTTTTAATTTTTTTCTGCGCTCGCTCGAACATAAATTTATGATGGATCTTTTTTCGTGGGCTGTTAACTCTATTGATAAGATTTTTTCAACGAAGCGTTCCGGTCCTGGGGAACTGACGTGCCCTTTGCAATCGCATCCTACAGGTTATATCATGGATTCCTGGGGCGCGTGGAAGATGTTATGCCTGGATGTGCTTTCTGTCGAGGATGTCGAGGATATATTCATAATTGGAATTATGATAGTAGGTGCTTTGCTTTTTGGCTTGTGTTGAGTTCTCTTCTATCGGAAAATGAGGAAGACTTCCGAGGCGATCAACGCGCTGTCGAAGCTCCCTTCTCAAACAGAGAGTGTTATCCGAGCTGTGACATCAATGAATCAGCTGTTGTATGAGCTGAACCGCAAAGTGGAGGCGGCCACTGAGGACCGCAGACCACCGGTAAGGTTCGGGACTCGTGGGCAGCAGTCACATCTGGAGGTTGATTCATAGTTCGGGTCGGTGGAAAGTTCCCATAATTTGGAGTGTATTGGATTCCAAACAGCCACCTGGACTTCAAGGCCGCAAAAAGAACACTGTGAGCCTGCCCTAAAGATAACACACGCTAATCTAATCAGACTCCCTGACAGCTTGGACAGGCTGTCTGCAAAATCTCCAGAGTGGAACAACTGAAGAAAATGAAGCTTCTATCGCAAGCCCAACCCTCCCTCCCCAGAGAACTGTACTGTGTTCTCTGAGACAGATAAGGCTGGCTGATCACGTCATCATCAGAACTCTGGCTAATCTGAAATGGAGCGCATGGACTGTCTCACTGCTTCGTCCTCAAATGCAAATGTGATTTGTCTTAAATGTGCTTAAATGTGCTTCTGGTATATTTTTTTCTGATGTGTCATATGGTGTCATGAAATACAAAATGTGATATATATTTTTTTAATACCAATGCTGTGACCCTCATGGTTCTTTCCTTGTTTTCACACATTTGACCTTCATCCCGATACGGATGGGAGAGGCCGCGCTGAAGAACATAATGTGATATAATGTCTCATGTGGTCTGATAGTAGCAGCTTCACACACGCGCCCCCTTCAGGATGACTGTGCGTACATATTCACACTGTACTGGTGCAAACTTGTGCAATGTTAATAAAATTACTCTGACTCTCTGAAGGGGTTGTGGTCAGTAAATACGACGACTGGACCACATGAACCTCCGACATATACTTCGTAATGTTCCAAGGCTAGAATTAAGGCTAAAGCCTATTTTTCAATGGTTGAGTACTGCTTTTGATGTTTATTTATCTTTCTGGAGTAATAAGAGTTCGGGTGATCCACTCCATCAGCACTTTCTTGTAGCAGGACTGCTCCTACTCCAGTGTCACAAGCATCCACGGCAACTTAAAAGGGAACATCAAATCGTGGAGCGGATCACACAGGAGCAGATGTCAATAGCGACTTGGTTTGCTCGAAGGCTGTCTGACAATGCTCAGACCAATTAAAAACCACTTCAGGACTAAGAAGGTCCGTTAAAGGAGCAGCTACAGAGGAGAAATTCATACAAAATCCTCTGTAATAACCAACCATTGCTAAGAAGCGTCTCAGTTCAGTACGAGTGGTGGGAACGCGTACGGAGAGAATAGCCTCTACTTTGGCTTCCACCGGACGTACTTGACCTCCTCCAACCTTTTTCCCAAGATATGTCACCGTTGCGTGACCAAATTGACATTTTGACAGATTAACAGTCAAGTCGGCTTCTTTCAGACGAGTAAACACTTCTTGTATGTGTTTTAAGCGGTCCTCCCATGTTTTGGAGAAGATCACCACGTCATCAAGGTATGCTTCACAAAAAACTAGTCCAGAGAGAACAATGTTCATCAGTCTTTGAAAGGTGGCAGGAGCGTTACGCATGCCAAATGCCATTATCTTATATTGTAAAAAGTTATCAGGTGTGACAAAGGGAGAAATCTCCTGGCCACGTGATGTTAAAGGAACTTACCAGTATCCTTTCAATAAGTCCAAAGTTGTTACATACTGGGTGGCTCCTATATGGTCGACACAGTCTTCCATATGAGGTAACGGGTAACAATCGGGTTTTGTTACATAGTTAACCTTTCTGTAGTCTGTATAGAACCTATCGCCACCATCATACTTGGTTGCTATCAGACAAGGTGAACTCCATGCACTACAACTCGGAACAGCTAGCTTGTGGGCTAGCATGTATTGTACTTGTTCTTTTAAGCGTTGTCGCTTACTTGGATTCACTCGATATGGGTGTTGTTTAATAGGTCGAGTGTCACCCACATCAATATTATGCTGTATCATTCCTGTTTGAGAGGGAGTATCTGAAAACAAACCGGGATTTAGGGTAAACAATTGTTTTACATCCTCACTCTTGAGAAGTTCAAGATGAGTAAACAATAAATCCAAGTTGTTTAAGTAGTGTGAATTTGAAAGTTTTCCTTCCATCTCAACAGGAGGGGAAACTATCTGTGTCATTTTCAGGACCGGATAGCTCCTGCCTGTCCGGATAATAATCTGTCACTCCAAGAACACACACACACTTTCAACTCTTGTGTCAGATGGTTCATGACACGGCTTAATCATATTGACATGACACATTCGAGTGGTACGTTGTCTGTCAGGTGTAGAGATCAGTTAGTCACGATCAGACAACTTTCTCTGAACGACATACGGGTCACAATAACGAGCTTGTAAGCTAGAGCCAGGGACGGGAAGTAGGATTAATACTTTGTCTCCCAGTTTAAAAGTCCTCTCTACAGCCTTTTTCTCAAAGAACAACTTCATTTTGACTTGGGCCTTCTTCATGTTGTTTTGGGTTATTTCACAAGCACGTAGTAGTTTTAAACGAAAGTCACTGACATAGTTTAACAAACCTTTCTCAGTGTCTTCGCATAACCATTTTTCTTTTAACAACTTCAGAGGTGCACAAACTATGTGAGCAAACACTAGTTCAGCAGGACTGAAACCTAAAGATTCCTGAATCACTTCACGTATCGCAAACATTTGCAAATGTACCCCTTCATCCCAATATTTCTCAAAGTCCATGCAGTAAGTACGTAACATGGTCTTTAAGGTCTGATGAAATCTCTCAAGGGCACCTTGGCTTTCAGGGTGATAAGCTGTAGAAGGAGAGTGTTTAATGTCCAGTTGTTCTAAAACCTGTTGAAAAACTCTGGACATAAAATTACTTCCTCGGTCAGTCTGTATCACTCGGGGTAATCCAAATAATGAAAAAAAAAAAAACGAGTGAGTACCTTAACCACCACTGGTGTAGTTATTTTTCTTACTGGAAACACTTCAGGAAACCAGGTGGATGTGCACATCACAGTGACCAGAAATTTGTTTCCAGCTTTTGTTCTGGGCAAGGGTCCAACACAATCCACTAGTATATGCTCAAAAGGCTCTGTAACAGCAGGGATTGGAAATAAAGGGGCTGGTGGGATCGTTTGATTAGGTTTACCGACTACTTGACAAACATGACAGGATCTACAATGTCGGACAACATCTTTCTTTAATCCGGGCCAGAAGAAATGGTGCAATATCCGGGCATAGGTTTTTCTGACACCAAGATGACCAGCTAAGGGACTATCATGTGCCAATCGCAAAACTTCAGCACGGTAAGGTGCAGGAAGCACAATCTGTATGACACGATGCCAATCCTCACCCTGTGGAACAGTTAAAGGCATCCACTTTTGCATCAATATACCATGACTAAAAAATAATCCAGTATTTATAGAGTCATGGTCATCAGGTAAGGTGTCTTGAAAGAGTGTTTTTAAGGTACCATCTTTTCTCTGCATTTCAATTAACTGTTGTCTAGACAACAGAAGTGTTTCTTTATTTTTCTCGGTTAAACTCACTTCCGTTTTTACAGGAAATGTGTCCTGGTCATAGAAACACCAGAAATGGGAAATTCTGGTCTCAACCCTACAACAACTTCTCCAGAACAAAGTTCTGAATGAATCATAATCTTAGCTAAAGGAACATCAACATCTAACATGCTAAAACCACATATAGGTAGCTTTGCTTTTATGAGGTTTCTCTTACTCAGGGGCAATACCCCTTCTAATATGAAGGACTGAGAAGCTGTTGTGTCACGTATAATCTTTATGGGTACCTTTTTATCAGAATGAGAGGTTGAAACAAACTCATCCATAATACAGGGGTGAAATCCATCACTCTCAGCAGCATCTGTGATAGAAGAGAACTGATTATTCACAGTTTTAATAAGAGCCACAGGTTTTGTCTCCTTTTTCTTATCAACTTAGGATAATTGGTGCTAATGTGTCCTTCATGTTTACAATAGAAACAAACGTTTTTGTCTTTGTAAGAATATTCACGCCCAGGCAATGTCCTGGTTTCACCATGGCCCATCACAGGTATTTTTGAGTCCTTGGGGAATGTCACAGATCCTTTCATTTCATTTCATTTATGTATTTATTTAAGTTAGGACAATGCATATTAATCAACATGATAGCAGTAAGCAGTAATGTAAATATGCCGGAGTTAGCACAATAGCTAGTTTTCATCCGTTGTCCTAAGGCAGGTAAGAATAAGAAACATCCCATAAAACAAAAGAGCAGAGAAAAATACAAACGTCACCTATATAGCACATAACATAACATAAAATTACAATAAAAATATGATGCCATAAGAAAATAGACAAAGTAATCTACAAATGAGTGCACTTCTGGTTTGTTTTCAGCCAAAGTTTCAAAGAGTTTTTAAAGCCAGAGTAGGTGCCACAGTTGGAAACTGGCAGTGTGTTCCATGACTGCGTGCCTCTGATGGACACCACCATTTGGCCAAATTTAGTCCTGCACCGCTGTACATCACAATCTCCTCTGGTCAGTGCTCTTGTGTTTACTGCACTTGTTTTTTTTTTTACTTATAAAATATATTAAAGGAGGAGGAGCAAGTCCATTTAAAACTTTAAAAATCAGGCAAACATCCATAAAAATCTGATAGTTATTAAAATCCAAAATGTTGTACTTATTTATGATGTTGCAATAATGATACTGTATTGGCTGTTTGTCAAAAGTTTTCAGTGTTTTTTTTAAAAAGAGTCTTTATGGGCTTCAAGATTATCTCTGAAGTGTGAGACCATGTGATATAACAATAGGCTATATGGCTAAAGATCATGGCATGCATGTGAGCCTTTGCTGATTCTGTTGTCTGAGAAGGTCTTATATGTTTGAAGTTTTCCAGATTAAGTTTAATTAGGCTTAAATGGGGAGCCATTACCCCTCGGTCTAAAAACACGAGAATACTCAGAATGGAATAGTTTGGATCTGTCAAGAGTAGGTGATTTTTCATAGATGGGACGCTCAACACTGAATTTGTGTGTTAACACATATTTATCCACCATAACTGCAGCTTTAGAAGCCTCAGTAATTTTATGTTCATTCAAATAAGTGGCTACCCGGTCTTAAGATGGCCCTTTCCAAGATGGCCGCGCTCAGACCAGTAGCAGCTTCATGGGCTTCCAGAACATCCCCAGTTTTTAGTAGTTTTAATAGTGTTTTTGTACCTGACTCTGCGCGTTTTTTGCGGGTGAATTATAGCCGAACTGAGCTGTTGAGAATTGGAGCGGATTTACCACAAGGCACAGCTGAAATCAGCAACGAACTCAAATCAGAACTCGGAAGATTGGATCTGCTTAGATCATCTTTCTGGAAGCAGATGCGCGGAGGAAAGAAGAGAAAGAGATGCTCTCGAGGGAAAAAACGTGGCTGTCGAGCAGGAATCATGACGAGACTACGAGCAGACGCTAAAACCGGTAAACNCCAATAATTATTAGGTAAAAATATTAAATATGTGCTGTACATCCACCATTGGCTGCACACATTTTAAAAATGCCTTTAAAAGAAAACTCACGTTAGTCAACTAAGTTCTTTTGAAAATGTTCCAAAGGTTTGGAATATTTGACCCTTTTTTAAATATGTCTTTAATTTTCATCTTCTTTCTCCATCAAGACCAAGCATGGTACAGATGTTTCTTTATTCTGAATATAAACATACCAAATGTTTAACGTAAGAAATTATGCTTAAAGATATGGTCGTTTTAATTTTGATTGCAGCAAAACGTTGAAAAGAAGTTGTGGAACGGGCAACAAAAAGCTGTAAAAGTAAGTGTTATGAAGAGCAAACAGTAAAAGGGGTATTTATGTTAACTGGGAACACCTTTATAATAATAATAATAATAATAATCATTTTATTTAAAAGCGCCTTTCATGACACCCAAGGACACTTAACAAACCAACACAGTGAATACAGAGCAAACATTATCAGCGACAAATTGAAATATAAAATACATAAAGGATATAAAATGGAAGACAAAAATACATTTAGTAAAGTTAGTGATAAGCTAGTCTAAAGAGATGGGTTTTCAGGGCAGTCTTGAACAGAGAAAGGGAGGTGGTGTTTCGAAGGTCTGGCGGTAGGGCGTTCCAGAGGTGAGGGGCAGAGCAGGTGAAGGCCCTGCTCCCCATGGTGGAGAGGCGGGCAGAGGGTACATGGAGATGTAGTGAAGAGGAGGACCTGAGAGAGCGTGATGGGATGGAGATTTGTAGGAGGTCAGATAGATAAGGAGGGGCAAGGTTGTGGATAGCTTTGAACGTGAGGAGTAGAATTTTGAAGATGATGCGTGATTTAACCGGGAGCCAGTGGAGCTGCTGCAGGACAGGAGTGATGTGGTTATAGTAGGAGGTTTGAGTGATGACACGGGCAGCTGAGTTCTGGACCATCTGTAACTTGTGGAGAGATTTGTTGGGGAGGCCGTAGAGAAGGGAGTTTCTCCAGACGACTGAACATGTCGTGGAACAGGATGCAGCTGGACTTGCTGTTTATGTCAAACCCATAGCCTCGTTTCCAGAACTGCTTCAGGTCAATGAAGTACTCCATAACCTGTTGAAGCAGATGTTTCAGCCATAACTCGTCTGTGCACCAGACATGTTTCTCGGCTAGATATAAATAGAAAAAATGGTTGAGGTCAGTGGCCCTCATGCACGAAAATGTTCGTATTTTTATCCTAAATTTCTCCTACTTTTGTTCGTACGAAGCGTTCATACGAACATGCCACGTCAGATCCAACAAAGTCTTCTATCATGAGGAAACGTGTGTAAATGCAGTGCGTATATTTAATGAATCCCACCTGTCCTAAACAGCTGCGCGTGCACGCGTGAAGGTTATTTACATAATTCCCACCCCTCAAAACACCATATAAGGCCACAGCTTCCTGCTGTCAGACAGCAGGAAGTGTCCATTCATTCAAACTCATGAAGTAAAAGGAGGAACTTCACGCATTCGGAGATCTGCTCTCAGTCGCGCTGTGGCTACCCCCCCCCCCGCAGGTGTCGGATGGTCAAATATTTTTAATGTTAGTGTAAACAACTGTGTAGTTTCACTTATTCAGAAGAGCCGTGGCGCACCGCTGCCCCCCACCCCCCCAAGTGTCGGATGTGTTTTTCAACAGAAGCATTTTAAAATGTCTCGAAACTACAGTTAACATCATATTAATATTGTAGTGCATATGTTTTGTCTCCCGTGGGTCGTACAGTATCAGAAATCAAGAATAAATGGTTTGATCTGAAAATGGCTTCAAACAAACATCTCGCCGCAGCACGGACAGGAGGTGGTCAGGAGGTGGTCAAGGATTGACCACCTCCTGTCATGTTGGCACGCGTCTTGCTGCGCAAGGAGGTGGTCAAGACGCGTGCCAACATGACAGGAGGTGGTCAAGGATTGACCACCTCCTGTCATGTTGGCACGCGTCTTGCTGCGCAAGGAGGTGGTCAAGACGCGTGCCAACATGACAGGAGGTGGTCAGGAGATGGATGGACAATAAATGCCACGCTGCAAGATGCGTTGTTAAAGTTGATTAGTTGATTCTCTTATCAGTTGCAGTAGTCAATACGGGAAGTCACAAGGCTGTGCACCAGGATGGCTGTGGAGCGGGGTGTGAGAGAAGGACGGATACGGTTAATATTACGGAGGTGGAAATAGGCAGACCGAGTAATATTGTTGATGTGTGAAGTGAAGGAAAGAGTGGTGTCGAGGATGACACCGAGGCTCTTGACCTGAGGGGAGGGGGATAGCAGAGAGTTGTTAAGGGGGACGAGAAGATGTTCTGATTTTGAAATAGAGTTTTTGGTACCGACGAGAATGACTTCTGTTTTGTTGCTGTTTAGTTGAAGGAAATTGTTAGAAAACCAGTGATTTAGCTCGTTGAGACAGTCGGTGAGGATGGAGGGAGGGTGGGTGGAGTTAGGTTTTGATGACAAGTAGAGCTGCGTGTCATCAGCATAGCAGTGGAAATGGACGCCGTGTTTGCGGAAGATGTGGCCTAGAGGAAGGAGGTAAATGATGAAGAGGAGGGGTCCGAGGACAGAGCCTTGGGGGACACCCGTGGAGACAGGGGAAGACTGGGAACGGAAGGATTTAAGCTGAATGAATTGAGTGCGGCTTTATGCCTTGTAAGGCCCGGCCTGGCCTAGATTAGCCTGACCCGGGTTCCACCCCGGGTTTTAAGTGTTGGCATTGAGCAGTCTGGCCCAGTTCCAGTTCAATGTCTAGCCACTGATTGGTTTGGCATGTCACAAATGAGTCATAATTACCGTCATCCATCAAGTACATTATTTTATCAACTAAAGTTATTGAAGTTCCATGATTTGGTAGACTATAATATTTTATCAGTTATGTATAGAGCTCAAAATAATGCATTACCTTTAAATATCCAAATGCACTTTGTTAAAAGACAAAGTTGTTATAATCTTAAGGGGACAGAGATGTTTGTAAAACCACAATTCAGAACTAGTTTGAAGGGACGTTCTACCTCAATCCAGGGAATTAGATTATGGAATGGCTTGGAGAATGTAGTTAAAAATGCCAAGTCAATGTTTACATTTAAAAAAATGATCAAAACAAATGTGTTAAAAAAAAATGAAATAGCGTAATGTGTATTGTATTAGTTAGAAAATTAGAAAGAGTTAGTCATTTTGTACTGTTGGTTGAAGATTATTATTGTTTAATCTGATTGTTGGAAAAAGTTGGTTGAAGATTATTATTGTTTACATGGTTGATTATTGTTGTTTAATCTGATTGTTGGAAGTAAGGGGCAGATATAATAAGATTTATTCTTCTTTCTGCTACCTTTCATTTTTTTACATTTTGTACACTATCATTTATGAGATTGTCTTGTATTGTTTCTTTTGTAAAAAAAAATGAACAAATTTAATAAACATAATTCCAGTGACTGCTCCTTACCACTATTTCCTTCCGGCTGGTTGTGTGATAGAGAGCTCCTATTTGTCTTTAGAAATAACTGGCAATGCAAAAGATGGACAAACAACAAGGTGCTGTCATTGCTGAGCTGAGATTGGTACGGTCTTGCTAGAACGATCCTGCCCACATCGAGGCGACACGCTGCTGAAAGCAAACAAAACCAGAGCTGGGGAAGACCTGGGCTGGGACGACTGGGGTCGGTCCAGACCGGATCGGGATTTACATTGCATAAGAGGCATAAGTGACCTGCAAAACAGCACCAGTCTGTGAAAAATAGGGTCTAAAATTAGTGGAACAATTTCAGAATAACGTTCCTCAGCTGGAAATTGGAAAGACTTTAAATATCCCATCATCTACAGTTTATGATATCAAAAGGTTTAGAGAATATGGAGAAATCTCTCGAGCTCAAAGGGCAAGGTTGAAAGTCGATATTGGTTCCTGTATTCTTCAGGCCCTCAGGGGTCGCTGCGTTAAAAACAGGTCTGATTCAGTGCTGGACATCACAGCATGAGTCCATGAACACTTCCACACAGATCATTGTCTGTAAACAAAGCTTACTGTCATCCACAAATGCTGCTTAAAGCTCTTCTTTGATATGAACTGAAGTGAAGAATAAAACCGCTCTGTGGTCAGATGGCCCAAACTTGAAATTCTTTCTGGAAACTATTTTTGCCACAACCTCCATATTGAAATATAGAGGGAACATTTCACCTGTTATTGAGGCTCAGGCCAATTACCAGCCTCTCTGATGATATGGGGGTGTATTAGTGACATGGGCAGCTTGCACATGGCAGAAAAGTATATACAGGTTTTAGAGCAGCAGCACGGTGGTGGCGCAGTTGGTAGAGCTGCCGCCTCTCCGCGATCAGATCGCCCCATTTTAAATCCCAGCTGGAGGCCTGTCTGGGTGGAGTTTGCACGTTCTCTTCATGCATGCATGGGTTTTCTCCGGGTACTCCGGTTTCCTCCCATAGACCAAAAACATGCATGTTAGGCTGATTGGTAACTCTAAATTGCTACTAGGTGTGAGTGAGAGAGTGAATGGTTGTTTGTCTCTATGTGGCCCTGTGATGGACTGGAGACCTGTCCAGGGTGTCCCTCTTGCACAGTGATGGCTGCACATGGGCACCAGTGACCCAAAAAGGAAGAAGTGGGTAAAGCAGTGATATAGTCTATGTGTTACGTGGGTATAGTGTACCCATTAGAAAAACTTGGGAATTTCAGTATTTAAAAGTACCCAGTGATATGTGACATATCACAATGTGTCATTGTCAAAACATTTTTTTATATAAACATTGAGTTGGTTCAACTTGTTTTTTGTATAATTAACATTTCTGTACTTACTACTTAATACTTGAACATGTTTTGCTTTGATACTGTTTTATAAATTCTATTACATGTTTTTAATACAAAGCCAATGGTTGCACAAATTTAGTTGTACATTTATGCAAATATAAGCATCAGAAATGTTGAAATGTTCAATATGCTTAAAAATCAAAACTGACATTCATATTGTACTAACCGGTGTACTTCGGTTTCTAAGCACAGTACACCCAGTACAAAAATGTAGACTACACTACTGGGGTAAAGAACGAAAGAACGGAAAAAAAAAGAAGCAAAGAACAAAAGAACAAAAGAAACAAAGAAACAATGAAAGAAACAAAGAAACAATGAAAGAAAGAACAAAACTAAAGAAAGAAATGATGAAAGAAAGAATGAAATGATGAAAGAAAGAATGAAATGATGAAAGAAAGAAAGAATGAAAGGAAGGAAGAACAATAAAGCGATAGATAGAACGATAGAACGAACGACAGAACGAACGAACAATAGAACGATGGATAGAAGAAGATAGATAGATAAATAGATGATAGATAGATAGATAGATAGATAGATAGATAGATAGATAGATAGATAGATGGATGGTAGATAGATAGATAAATAGATAGATAGATAGATAGATAGATAGATAGATAGATAGATAGATAGATAGATAGATAGATAGATAGATAGATAGATAGATAGATATAGATAGATAGATAGATAGATAGATAGATAGATAGATAGATAGATAGATAGATAGATAGATAGATAGATAGATAGATTGTATAGATAGATAGTAGATAGATAGATAGATAGATAGATAGATAGATAGATAGATAGATAGATAGATAGATAGATAGATAGATAGATAGATAGATTTAAAACAACATTCAAACGTCTTCTTCAGGGAAGGTCTTGCATATTTCAGCAGATATGGGACTTTCCATCATTTGTCACAGTTGGTTTTTGACATTGTTTATTTGTTTACAGTATCTGTGTATTTGTTTGTCGTCGTGTCTCTTACCTCTGATGTCCCACAGCTCTGTGAGTCCTGCTTTAAAGGACAGCGTGCTGTTGACACACCTGTGCTTGGAGCTGCTGGTGAACGTGATGCGTCCTCCTCGGAGCTTCTCCTCGGACACCATGGAGGGGAACATCTTGGACAGCCTCACGGCCAGGTGTCTCAGGTCCTCCACGCCCTTCTGGGCCAGCCTCCCGTCCATGTCCTCGGTGTACCACATCCTCCAGTGGCTCCGGAGCTCCCGCAGCCAGCCCTGCTCGCCTCGGGCCTCGCTCCGGACCACGTCGTACAACTTCCGCATCTTTTTCACGTTTTTGCTCGTCGGGTATCTCGTCCCGTGTCTCACGATGGCCGTGAGATGGATGACGCGACAGTGCGCGGACGGAGGCTGCAGAAGCGACCTATTCACCGCCAGGATGTCCTCTATGAGGTGAGGGTTGACCTCTTCGTACCTCCCTTTGGTGCAGAAGTGTCTGGCGATCGCTGGTATGGTGGGGTGGCTCACGTCGTCCGGTGAACAGCAGGAGAGGAGGCATGTTGTTGTGGCGGCGAGGTGAATCAAAAGGACTCTCCATGAACTGGCCGTCATGATCGCTCGGGCTTGAATGCGCACGCGCAGACTCGACCAGACCACGTGGGCTGAAACAACCAATCAGAAAGAGGTACGAACCGGTTCCAACAAACTAACAAAACAGATGTGAAAAACAAGAATACAGGTACATTCAAATAATAAAACAGTAAGTACCGAGTTTTTTTTAAATATTTTTATAGTTTTTCTGCTGCAAACTGTAAGATTATTATTGTTTAAACCGATTGTTTGAAAAAAAGGGGCATATAATAAGATTTTTTTTCCTTCTTATGCTACCTTTCATTTTCTTTATATATTTTGTACGTTAGCATTTATGGGATTGTCTTGTACAGTATTGTGTTTTTTTGTAAAAAAAAACAAAAAACTGAACAAATTTAATAAACAAACTGTTGATCCCATTTTGCAAACAGCAGTAGTGGAGAAAGTACTCAAACACTGTACTGTACTGTACTGTACTGTACTGTACTGTACTGTACTGTACTGTACTGTACTTAAGTAAAAGTACAAATAAACAGACAAAAATGCACTCTAGTAAAAGTAGAAGTAGCTACCACATTAATATTTTTACTCAAGTAAAATTAAATAAGTACTTGCTTTTAAAAATACTTAAAGTATTAAAGTAAATGTACTTGCTGAATGCATTACCTAATGCCAGTGGTGGAGAAAGTACTCAAACACTGTACTTAAGTAAAAGTACCAATAAACAGACAAAAATGTACTCTAGTAAAAGTAGAAGTAGCTACCACATTAACATTTTTACTTAAGTAAAAGTAAATAAGTACTTGCTTTTAAAAATACTTAAAGTAAACGTACTTGCTGAATGCATTACCTAATGCAATGGTCTACAGTAGGGGTCTGCAACCTTTACAATCAAAAGAGCCATTTTACGCCTTTGGTCACTAAATTAAAAGTGATCAGAGCCGCAACATGCTGCAACTGTGGTCAACAACTGGTGGCCCATCATGGGCCACTTTAGGTTTGTTGGAAGGGGCTTTTGTGGTGACATTATAAAAATAAAACAACTACAAAGTACTGTAATAATTTCTATTTTTACAATTTAGGACAAATGAAAAAAAAAACAGATTATTTTAAAGAGAGGGTTTATTAATTAATAAAAACTATGAACTATACAAACCTAGTTTTTTATTGAGGAAAAATGAATTAAGTATAGAAATAAAGCATAAAGTTAAAAGTTTTACTCCTTGTACTTGTTCCAATATCCACATATTTGCCAATGCAATTACATAACTGCTAAAACTAGTCTTTTTTGTTGTTGTTGTTGTTGTTGTTTGGATAACACAATTCAGTTTTGGTCAAAGCTTGAAAGAGCCACTGCAGAGGGACCAAAGAGCCGCATGTGGCTCCAGAGCCGCAGGTTGCAGACCCCTGGTATATTTTCTGGAATACATTAATAGTGTTGAGTCATTTTAAAGAACTGCTGCAGACAGTGCATGTTTTTATTGTGTGACACAGTTCACACTTGGACTTGTGATTCTGTGCATTGGAATTTCAGGGATGACATGCAGATTTAAATGTCATTAAGTAAAATTCCTTCAACCTTTATTTAGGCAGGTTAATCCCATTGAGTCTCGAGGACTAATTTACAAGAGAGACCTGGAAATAAGAGAGGGATGATTACACCTTTGAAAGTTTTTATTTAACACAAAGTAAAACCAATGTGTCATATTAGCTGCAGTAAACACATTTAAATAAAAGTTGTCTGTTTGAAAAAAGGAGCATTAGACCTGACAAAGGAACAGGGTCTGATCATTTCAACTTCAGTTTGTCATCAACTCTAGTTAAAATACTGTATCAACCTTGTAATGGATCGATAGTGAACAATATTTTAACTTCCTGACACCATTTTCAAAACTTGGACCTGAGTGTTGAGCCATTTGGAGACATCTCTTGTCTCCTAACATCCCACGAACTGAAACATTTTAATATTGCAGCAAGAATTTATTTTTAAAGTTCAGAAGAAGTTGGTTTTCAAAGTTTTTTAGACCAATCTGGCTCTTTTGGGGAAAGAATCTGGCCTGATGTACTGCACAGTCTTTCAATAGTCTTTCAATAGTCTTTCAATAGTCTAAGGCTATGGGTGGTGCGTATCTTCTGGCTGTGGTGCACCCAGCTCAATGACGTACAGCATATACTAGAATATACGTCACTGGTCCAGCTCTTGTTGAAGGCAGGTCTAATGTTACCTGCCCGCTTTGCAGTGATTCAATGGACCAACTCCCCTCTCACCATTGGTTACTTTCAAATTAATGAACAAATCAAAAAATCACAACGTGAATGTAACTTGTAACTCAACACATTATAGAAATGTAGTGTAGTAGAAAGTACAGATGCTTAATGTAAAATGTAGTGGAGTAAAAGTAAAAAGTACCAACGTTTAACTCTACTTAAGTAAAGATACTGTACATGAAAAATGTACTTAAGTACAGTAACAAAGTACTTGTACATAGTTACACCCCACCACTGGCAAACAGTAACATCTGTGTCTAAACTTCAGCAGGACTCTTGAATTCAGTTAAAGTGATGCTTGTGGGTAGACTTCTTTCTGACATCTTCATTAAGCAGCTTGGAGGAGTAGTTGGTTGAATCAGTGCTGTATGGCAAGCTCATTTAACATAAATTTGAGTAGTCTGACTATCTGTAATTACATTCTAGATATCTGAAAACGAGTTTCGACTAGGAACAATTACATTTGACTATCCAGAATGTTAATTTAAGATATCTGTATTTACATTCTGACTAGAATAACAATTCAAGATATCTTACAATGAAATTTGACTAGTCAAAATTCATTGTAAGATATCTTGCATTGAAGCCTCCATACAACTCAATAGTAAATCTGACATCATTTATACTAGTCAGAACTCAGAATGTAATTAGAGATATCTCAAATAAGTATTTTGACCAGTCAAAATATAATAATAATAATAATACTTTATTTATAAAGCCCTTTAAAACAGCTGCAACAAAGTGCTGTACATATAAAATCAAGAACATTTAAACACATAAAAATAAAACAGTTGTTAAAACATTAAGATCAATAAAAATAATAAAAACAATAAAAACAGTGCTGAACAAATTCAGTCTGTGCTAAAAGCCAGTGAGTAAAAATGTGTTTTTAGAAGAGTTTTAAAACTGGTCAGTGAAGGAGCTCGTCTGACGGGAAGAGGGAGATCGTTCCACAGTTTTGGAGCAGCAACAGAAAAAGCTCTGTCTCCTCTGAGCCTCCGTTTGGATCTCGGCACCTCCAGAAGCAGCTGATCAGCTGATCTGAGGCACAGAGCAGGAAAGTATGGGTGAAGCAGCTCAGAGAGGTAGGATGGGGCAAGACCATTTAAACTTTTAAAAACAAATAAAATAATCTTAACTCTAAAATGAACAGGCAGCCAGTGGAGTGAAGCCAGACATGGGGGTGATGTGCTCCCTCGTTAGAAGCTGAGCAGCAGCGTTCTGGACCAACTGGAGACGTCTGAGGGAGGACTGGCTGACTCCAAGGTAAAGAGCGTTACAGTAATCCAGCCGAGAGGTGATGAAGGCATGGATTACTGTTTCCAGCTGCTGCTGTGTAAGGATGGGCTTTACCTTAGCCAGCTGTCTGAGGTGCTAAAAACTGGTCTTTACCACCGCCCCAATCTGGGAATCTAATTTAAAATCACTGTCCATTTTAAAACCCAAATTAGAAACAGTTTTCTTTACATGTGGTGCCAGAGGACCCAGATCAACAGGGCAAGGTTCACAAGAGCCACTAGGACCAAACACCATCACTTCTGTTTTCTTTTCATTAAAATCAGAGCCATAGAGAGAGAGAGAGTTCCGACACTTCCATAGACTCCCATTGTAAGAATGGAATGCGGAAGTCACGTGGGTCATGGAGGGGGCGATTCATAAGATATCAATGGGGCGATTCGCTCCACCAAATTGTTCCAAACAGCAGCGCTGCTAGCATCAAACGTAGTTCATTGTTGATGTTTCAGACGTGTTTTCTCCGGTAAGTTGATGAAAATGCAATTTTCTTTTGCCCTTGTGAAGCAAAAAAACGCATAGTGTAGTGCTCACACCACTAGGTGGAGCTGCAGTATAAGAAATGAAGAGGAGAACGGTAGAAGGAATGTCAGTTTGTTACTGCTCAATAATTACTGAAAAACGCTGGACAAATAGCCTGGCCCTCGCCATTCCTACGCAGCTCCGCTCAATTCTCATTTCCCTTCACTGCTCAGTCTGGGATTTCTCCCATAGACAACGATTTCTCCGGTAGATTTTTGACCGGACCAATCAGAGAACAGAAGGGGCGGAGTTTTTGGCCCCTAACCCACGCCCAGGGCCGGATCTATAATACGGGCACACCGGGCGGGTGCCCAGGGGCCCGACAGCTCAAGGGGGCCCTCTGCTGGCCAGGAGTGAGCAGTTCAGCCTGGCAGAAATTTTTTATTTTTTATTTTATTTTTTTATTGTCGCTAGACGTAGATAAAACAAGGCTTTGTCCTCAATTTTCCTTATTATCCAACCCAAATAAAATAAAAAGTTGTTTTTCAAAAACAACTCATAAGTGTCTTTTAGTTTGTTGACATGACGTGTATGATTGGGAGCAGACGGCAATGCACACACTCAGTCCGGTTGGTGGCGGTAATGTGCTTAAAATAAGTTCGCCAACCGCCAATAAACAATAGAAGAAGAAGAAGCTCTGTGACCAATGAGCTGACAGCCCTTTTACACACGTGATTGAAACTACAGAATCCGGCTCATCTCATTGGTCCAGTCTTGGCAGTTCACGGAAGACACGGCAGCTACGAGGCCGCCAGACGAAGCATTGTTTCCGAGATAAATCCGTCCGAAGGTCCCCCGGCGCGCGCCGGAGCTCAACTGAGAACCAGGCCGAGGCCGGCCATGCTGCTTGGAAGCCCCACCAAGAGGCTCCCTGCCTGGGTACACGATCCAGAACGGCCCCCGGCGCGCGCCGGAGCTCAACTGAGAACCAGGCCGGCCATGCTGCTTGGAAGCCCCACCAAGAGGCTCCCTGCCTGGGTACACGATCCAGAACGGCCCCCGGCGCGCGCCGGAGCTCCGGCGCTCTGGACCACCAGAACCATGCACCAGGGCAGAAACTTCGTGCTGGACATGGGCACAGGAGAAAGCAGGTAAAGATAATGGATGGACGGACGGATAATAAATGTAACAAAACCAGGAGAACCCTTGAAGAAGAAGTGGAGAAGATCACTGAAAGTCTTCACCTGGTTGGCAGGTAAAAATTCAATAATTTCCAGTGTAGTTGTGAACCATGTTTAATTATTGATAGTTATAAACAAAAGTGTACAACTGACACGTACAAATAAGTACATAATTGTGAATTTAAGAGATTGCTAAAAGTGATTTTTTTTTGAAGGAATATGAAAAATAACATAAGAATTTATTTGAGTTGTTTAAGATGATGTAATCTTACATTTGGTGATGCAATTAATTTTGTTCTTTGATAAATCATTGTTGTGAGTTTATTTGGGTAAAAAAGGGGCAGAGATTATAAGATTATTCTTCATCTGCTGCCTTTCATTTTATTTTGAATGTATGTTTTTTATTTTTTATTGAGTTGTTGACTTTGTTTTAGTGAAATGAATGAATTTTAATAAATAAAATAAAAATAAATACATTTACTTTACACTATGCAAACATACAACCTTGTCCATCTTTAAAAAAATCACAGTTCATATAGGTAATTAATAAATACATTTCAAAATGTAGTTTACATACTACAATGCTAAATTTATAAATATAAACAATACACGTTTTTCCATTTATTTATCACTACATAACCTAGGCTATGTGTCACTAATGAATTTTTTAACACCTTTTGGCAGGCTAAACATGTATGGATGAGCTGTATGAGGAATGTGTGACTGCAAACAGCCTGAGGTGAGGTGGTCTCACCTCAGGAGAAAGAAAGGTGGCAGTCCCAGGGAACAGCAGAGAAGTGGATGCAGCTGACCTCCCCAACAGAACACCTGAACTCACACCTGGCCTCAAATGCTCCCCATCATTCATGGTTGAGTTCCATGTGATCCAGGTTTGAACTTGAGAAAAACATCATACAGACTGTCTACCTACACTTCAATCAAAGTAAGGGAATTCTTTTTCTTTTTCTGCTGCTTCGAGCTTTCTTAGAGCTCATGGACTTGTTTTTCATGCACGTGGGCATGGACTGCACACCAAGGCACTGGTGTCACTATGGTTGCAACATGTTTCTGATGGATGTGATTTGCTACTGGTTTGCTGCTGATTGATGTCAATGCAGTAGCTGCTGCTCTTTCAGAAGTGTTCATGTTTGACATCATTTGCTGATGAAGGATGGATGGATGGATGGGATTTGCTGCTGAATGATGTCAATACAGTAGTATTATATATACAATACAGTCAATACAGTAGTATATAGTAGTAGTCAATACAATATATATATATATATATATATATATATAT
>JBBPBX010001318.1:53620-105184 GCA_038048925.1 Garcialebias charrua
GCCCACGCCCCCACCTGTCCCAGCGCAGCCAGCGAGCAGCCGCATGTTCTCCCAGCGAGCAGCCGCATGTTCTCATTCAAAGCGATGCAAAGCGATGCAGGACTGTTTTATATGTGACACAAATGTATTAATTTCCCTTAATCCCTTATCTGGAGATTTCTTTTGTTTTTTTGGCCAAAAGTCAAGTTATCGCTCCCTCCTCCCTCCTCCTCCTCTCAGTGTTAATTTTGTCGACTAATTGTCGACTAAATATTTTCGTCGACTAAATGTTTTCATTGATTTGTCGACTAAAATTAGACTAAAACAAAAAAATTCTGATGACTAAGTAATGACTAAAACTAAATGATGTTTTAGTCACATGACTAAGACTAAAACTAAATTAAAAATAGCTGTCAAAATTAACACTGGATTCAAGTACTGCTTGTAGTTTTACTGTTAAAAGCAAGGTTAGACAAATAATGTTTGAAAAAAGTTTTATTTGTTGTTGTATGTATTGCATATTAATATTAATATTATGGTTAAAACATTGTTTTGTTTTAGTAACTACAGAGAATTGATGAAAAGTTTTTACTATGTATAACTTAGTCGACTTAATTGACTGTAGATTTAGTCGACTAAATGTTTTCATTGATTTGTCAACTAAAATTAGACTAAAACAAAAAAATTCTGATGACTAAGTAATGACTAAAACTAAATGATGTTTTAGTCACATGACTAAGACTAAAACTAAATTAAAAATAGCTGTCAAAATTAACACTGCCTCCTCTCCGCTGAGTTCCACCTGTCCCAGCGCGCAGCCAGAGCCAGCGAGCAGCCACATGTTCTCATTCAAAGCGATGCAGGACTGTTTTATATGTGACACAAATGTATTAATTTCTCCTTCTTAATCCCTTATCTGGAGTTTTATTTTGTTTTTTTGCCAAAAGTCAAGTGTTCGCTCCCTCCTCCCTCCTCCCTCCTCCTCCTCCTCTCTCTCCGCTGAGTGCAAAGAATAAGGAAATGCCTCAGGTTGTCACGAGAGAATTAAACTAGGGTTTTACGTTGCTGCCCGAGTCCCTGCATATTTTCTGGTCTTCTGGACCAGCGCTACATGGTTTTATTTAATTTTTTTCAAACGTTTTATAACATATAAACACAGAATATGCAGGCAGCGAGAGAAAATTCAGCAGGAGGCGGAGCAGATGTCAAGTTCGGCAGAGCTCTGAGGGGGAGGGAGCAGAATGCTTTACCTGTTCAAAATTTTTCTAAGATCCAATGGTTTTGTTCCTCAGGCAGAGGCCACGCCTCCAGCAAGAATCAGTTCTCTATGGAGAAAGTCCAGACCCTAGTCCGAAGCGAAGTCAAGGACAAGGGTCTGGTTTTAACCAGGCTAGACAAAGTAAGAAAAGTCGGTTTTTTGTGTCATGTTGCGCTAGTAGCTGCTCAAATTGACTGACAGCGATGTGCTTTTTGGAATGATTGAGAGCTGCATGAACCATGACCGCCTGTCGGCGAGTTCAAAGAGTGTCGCAACTCTCTCTCTCTATGGCTCTGATTAAAATGTAAGAAGTTTAAAGACATCCAAGCTTTGATGTCTTCAAGACACAACAGAAGTGGCCTGATTGAGGCGGCATCTTTCTTTTTTAGTGGCATATAGATTTGACTATCATCAGCGTAACAGTGAAAAAATATCCCATGCTTTCTCAGGATTGATACCAATGGAAGTAGGTAAAGGGAGAAAAGCAGGGGACCTAAAATGGAGCCCTGTGGAACCCCAAAACACAGAGGAGCAGTAGAGGATTCAGAACCAGCTATGTTCACTGCCATGGTTCTGTCTGCCAGATAGGACCTAAACCAGTTCAGTGCCGTACCATAGATACCCTGCTGTAAACGTGATATTAAAATGTTGTGGTCCACAGTATCAAAGGCAGTGGTTAGATAGAGCAGGACGAGAACCACATGTTCACCAGAATCATTGGCTGTAAGATTGTCATTAAAAACTCTTGACTAGAGCTGATTCTGTGCTGTGGCGAGTTTTGAAGCCAGACTGAAAAACCTCCATTATGTTGTGCTCATCCAGAAAACATTTCACTTGTGAATACACAATTTTTTCTAAAATTTTTGAAATAAAAGGCAGCTTGGAGATGGGCCGAAAATTAGCCAAGACAGTTTGGTCTAGGCCAGGCTTTTTAAGCAGGGGCTGCACCACAGCATGTTTAAAACTTATTGGGACAACACCTGAGGACAGACTGCTATTGATAACAGCAAAGATCACTGCCTGATGCTGGAAAAAAACTATTTTAACAGACGAGGGGGGACAAAGTCATGAGGGGAACCTGATGGCTTAATATGGCCGACCACATCCTCTAAAAGGGTCAGTGTCACTGGTTCAAATCTATCGAACACAACCAGACAGGGGACCAAGCAGGAGGGGTCAAAAGCAGGGGCTGAAATAAGGGCCCTTGTGGTAACAACCTTATTTATAAAAAACTGCAGGAAGTCATTACAGAGTTCTGTAGAGGTTTCCAGACAGACAGGTTGTGGTGCCTTCAGAACAGAGTCAATAGTTTTAAAAAGGACACGCAGGTTGTTGTGATTGGACACCATTATGTCTGACAAGTATTGTTTTTTGGCCTTTTTAAACAATGATTTGGTACTGACGTCGACAGTCCTTTAAAATGTGAAACAAAACCTCCAGTTTATCATTTTTCCATCTTCGATCAGCTCTGCGGCACTCCTGTCTGGCTGCAAGAGTCTTTTCATTGAACCAGGGTTCAGCTCTGGCTTTAGGCCGCACCAGTTCAGATGGAGCCACAGAGTCAAGAATGGTTTGACAGGAGGAGTCAAACCAGGAACTCAGCTGTTCGGTGTCAGCAGCAGAGTCATGGAGCACACAGCTGTTCAAAGGCAGCAGAGAACTGACCAGCAGTGGAAGGTTTAAAATCTCTACGTCGCTGGACAGGAGTGCAGGATTTAACTGGAGCACAGGACAAACCAACATCAAATGAAACAGGCCTATGGTCAGAATAACATTATCATAAAGTTCCAGGTCGGTCACAGACAAGCCGTGAGAGAGAACCAGGTCCAACGTGTGTCCATGTTCATGTTTAATATAATTAAAGATATCTTAAATAACTTGGGTCTAGTCATAAATCAATTTCAGATATCTGTAATGTAAGTGTTGTGAATTTGATTTTATGTTAAAATGGCTTGCCTCAGAAGGAGTCGTTAACTCCTCCACGCGGTCATTCTGTGTAAGAGATAACTGTGTAAAGAAACACGTGACCTGCACAGATGGAGTGCTGGATCCATGAGTCACCTTTCTAGGAATCACAGCTAAAGATGGGTGTAACTGTTTGAGTTGGACTGTGAGGCGTTCACGGTCCCAGCTAAGAACAAAAGTTCACTTCCTGGGTTGCAAATTCACAAGTGCACAAGTGAAAGACAGCCTCAAGGGAAATGTTACTGTAAGTTCAGTCACATGAACTGTTTGAATATTAGTTCAGAAAGCGGAACTGGAAAAATAACTGCTGCAGATGATTTACTTTTTGAGACATTCTGTATAATTGCCCACGAAAGACGATAGTGTAATGTGTCAGCGTTTATGTCCATTTTTCTGCCTGTTAGCAAAATATCACCCAAACCAGGGCACACATTTTGAATAAACTCCCAGAAAGTAATCTTTGGAGATTAGACTCACCAAGATTTAAGATGTTTTGTTTGTTTGTTTAATAGTCTTTCAGTTTTTGTTCAAAAACAAGATACCATTAAACGCCACATTAGCTAATAATAAACTTCTATGCTTTTAAGACCGTTTCATAGTTTGTTGCTTCTTAAGCAACCAATGTCCATGGCTTCTTTACAAATGCTTGTGTGCTAAGCTAACCTTTCTTTGACGTTAAAATATTGAGCAACTTTAAGCAACTCGTCGCAGTCTCCCATCCTGAGCAAGCACAAAGGCGACAGTGGAAAGGAAAAACTTCCTCATAAGAAACCTCCAGCAGAACCAGGCTCAGGACAAGCAGCTATCTGCTTCGACTCGCTGAGTTTGAGAGGACAGGAAGGAAAAATGGACACAGAATGGCAGGTCCAAAATGGAGGCAAGCAGGTGAGCAGTTCTTTAATAGAAGGAAGGAAAAAAAAAAGTTAAAATAGAAGCAATTACAAATATTAATTTTAACTATACTCATTTAATGAAATGAGGTCAATTTGTCTTCCAGTAGTCTAAGCCTAGTACCGGTAGCATAACTAAGGAATAGGTCAGGAAACCCAAGCTGACCCTAACTATATTTATCAAAAAGGAAAGACCAGTTTTAAAACTGGACAATGTGTCAGCTTCAAAGACAGAAACTGGAAGTTGGTTCCACAAGAGAGGAGCCTGACAACTGAAAGATCTGCCTCCCATTCTGCTGCTGGAAACTGTATCCACAAGCGAACCTGCAATCTGACAGCGAATTGCTCTGTTAGGAAAATATGGAACAATAAGATCTGTAATATAAGACGGAGCTATGTTGTTGAGGGCTTTGTAGGTTAGAAGTACAATTTTGAAATCTATTCTGGACTTGACATGGAGCCAGTGGAGAGAAGCTAAAACTGGATCTCTCTTACTAACTCCAGTTAAGAATCTGGCAGCAGCATTTTGGATCAACTGAAGATTTTTTAAAGAAGTTTTTGGACACCCAGATAATACATAATTGCAATAGTCCAGACTAGATGAGATAAATGCATGGACCAGTTTTTCTGCACCCTTTTTAGACAAGATGTTTCTAATTTTAGTGATTTACGCAGGTGACAAAAAGCGGTGTAACGTGTTACTTTTGATCAGGAGGCCAAATTAATCCCATAAGAGAAAGTGAAAGACTACAACATTTATTCCTCCAATGCTCAGGTCCAAAAAACAAAATCTCAGTCTTGTTTGAGTTTAAAAGCAGAAAATCAAGGGTCATCCAGCCAGGTAATATTTATATACATTTTTAAAGCCAAAAAAACATTACAGTCTAGACCTATGTTGTTCTCCCAATCCTGTGCTAATTGTTATTACGTTATTTTAGCTGCTGCAAAATTTGTTTTTTAATCGCGCTCACTCAGATTTCATGTATGTTTAAATCACCTCCACCTGCAGGTGGCCTCAGATTGGGCCAGCAGTGGATTCCTCACAACATTCTCCATTTATGTCATTTTTGCTGCATTCAAACACTCCCCGTGCACTCTAACTTCACAATTAAAAAACATATAAATTCGTATTTAAACAAATAAATATTTTTTGCATTGCGTTCATGTTGACGACAACTCATTTGTATCGTTGGTTTCTGGTCAACCAATGCTTCAGGTTCGTTTTAGTTTTTAGGGGCATTCCCGCGCGTCGCTGAAATTTCCCCCACACTTCTTCTGGCCGTGAAGGCAGCACCGGTGACGGTTTCTTTAGTCATAAACCGCCTCCCCAATGAACAGCAGGATTACTGAGGAGAGTCCCACCAGATTACGGCGATAACCTGCTCAATTACACGACTCCTTCAACATTTCCACGGTAAGTTTATGATTTAACAGATACATTTATTACTATTTTGTTGTCCTGAAAGGCACCTAGCTATCGGCTGGCCCCTCTCTTAGCAATGTCTACGTGAAGTATGACGTTCCTTGAAGAAGTCTTGCCAAGAAGGTAGCTGCTGTTAGTAACTGAGGTAACTACGCTGTTGTAAAAACTCGTGAAATAATCACAGCGGTTTCGTATCGTGTTCAAAACCTTTTTGTCGTGTGCGCCATGACCACACACAGAGGCGTCACAGTCCAATGTACCGTTAGCTAATACAGAGAGCCCTCACTCACTGGCCTTATTTTAACAGCTGTCGAGAGACAAACAAAACAACACTTCTCGTTATCCTTAATCCAAATTCAACGTGACTCAGAGGCCACAACCCGAGCCTTAACCCGAGAAAACATCTGAAGATTTGCCTTTAGTAGACGTTTTAACTGCACGGTCGCATAACACAAATAAAGCTAAATATCCCAAACGGTGCTCCTGTATTTTTAGCTAACATGCTAGCTGGTTGTAGTCTTCAAGACGCCTGATTGAGCTTTTATTTTTAGGCAGCCACACTTTAAGCTCTTAAGCCAAGCAATACAGGGACTTCCGAGGTGTAAATGTGAAAGAAATACACTTAAACCGTGGTTTTTAACAAAAACAGTTTAATCGTACAGGTGTGCGTTTATGTATGTCGTGAGAAACGCTTAGCATAAAAAAGCAACTGTTTTCTCAGATTACATAAAATGAAAGTGTAATCAAACTGCAGACGTGTTTTTTGCTGATTAAATCATTGTATTAATAATTTGACTTGACTATTTCTGCCTTCTAACTATTCATTAATTCAACCTTATTTAGGCAGGTGAGCCTCGAGGACTCATTTACAAGAGAGACCTGTTTACAAACTAAAGAATGATGACAACAGCAACAGTAGATTTTCCTTGAACAACCAGCAATAGACAAACATAAGAGACAAATACAGATTTTTTTTTTAAACAAGTTAAAACAAAGACATCAAAGTAGCAAAACAGACAGATTATAATAAGGTAGATGTATGTAGATCTATATTTAACATAAAGTGTCAGCAAAGTGTTGTACACAACTAGTTTAGGCTTAATGCATTTGTTTTTATATCATCTATCATGTTAAATAGAATTTTGTTTTTAAGAAGGGGCAGATACTATAAGAATTTTATTCTTCATCTGCTTCCTTTCATTTTAAATTTGTTTTTTTGCTTTCTATACATGTTTTTGAATTTGTTGCTTTGTGTTTTAAATTTGAAATGAATAAATTACATACAATACAATACAAATTTATACCTGGCTTTAAAGTGGTACAGTTTAATGTTTAAAGCATGCATCATGATTTGAGCTTTATGCTTAAAAAACAAGAGTATCCCACCTGTAGATTAAACACAAATATTGTACTGTACATACCTTCTGTTCGCACCAGTGCCTTGTTAAGCGTTATTTTGGTTTTACCAACTGTACATTTTGAATATGCAAAAGGCTTTTTTCTTTATCTTTTGTCGTGTTGTTTTAAACAAAACAAGGCTTAGAAACTTGCTAAAGTTATTTGCATTTATTGCTGTAGACATTTAAAAGTGGTCAGATTGATCCTGGGTGCTTTTAAACAGGCAGTGAATCTGTGTCAGCTGTCTGAGTTTAATATTAGGACAGAAACCCCTCAGGGCAAGCTGTAATACCAAAATATACACAAATTAGTTTTTGAATTAGTTTGTTGCCCTTTGCCAATAACAGGAGTGTATTTTATTCCTTCAGAAAAATACATATTAAACATCTGTGTCATTAGAAAGCCAAGATACATGTAACTTTCAACAAGCATTTTGGACTGCACTGTCATTGATAAATCAGCCAAAAGAGACAATGATTGAAATAAACAGTGGGTTGTCTGTTTCCCCCCACCACCACCAAAAAAAAAAAAAAAACTGTTGAGAAAGCAACTCTACACAAGAACAAACCTTGTGTGACAGCAGTCTGTGTCAAGAGGGTGAAATGTTAAAAAGGGTTATTGTTGTCACTGTATTGAGCCTTGTTGTCCATCCAGCCCTGGTGCCAACACACATCATGTCAGTCTCCTAGCAAGTAAATAAAAGGAGGCATTTCACAAGCATGGCACAGTTTGCTGGAAACGGTGAGCTGTGTGTAGGCACAGCTATAAGCTATGATTCAGATCTAGAAAATTGAATCATGTTCCTTGACAACCACTGTATTGACCAAACAGTATCTTAGTAAGATCTCTTGCAAGTTTCAGCCCCCCAAAAAAATCTCTTAAATGTGTCATATGGCCTCCCTTGCAAAAGAGATCTGTGATCTCAATGGGATTTGCTTGGTTAAATAAAGGTTAATAAATAAAACGTGTTTTGCAAGAGATGTTTAAGGTTGTTATTAACTAACCTCTGCTTTATAAGCTAGCAAATCTTAAATTGCAGAAATGATTCAATGTGCCGCCTGAAAAGTCTGCATGCCTGTATGTTAGTCTGGTATTAGAATTCAGGATTAGCCTATATTAGTTACACTCTTTAGGATGTTTTTGCAGTTATCTTAAACATTTTTAATGCGAGATTGTGTGTGTTTTTTTTTTTAATCTGTTGAGTGATAGGAAGGCGTATTTAGCCAAATGAGCATTTGCTTGACATAATCTAAAAATAGGCTATTGCCTTCCTGCTTTATCTATCTACGTATCTGTCTGTCTGTCAATCTGTCTATCTGTATATCTATCTGTCTTTTGGGGAGATGTTCAGAGTCAGAGTCAGAGAGAATTTATTGTCATTTGCACCGCATGTAGTACATGTGTTGAAAACGAGATTATGTACACAGGGTCCCAGTTACATCCAACAACAAATGCAAGAGAAAAACAATAATAACATCTAGGATTAACTAAGAGAGACATCAGCTAGTAATACACTAAGCCCTAATGTAGTAGAAAAACATCATTATAAACAGCAGCACGAACATGAGTCATTATGAGCAGATGGTCACAGATGAACGCAGCAACAAGAAACAGATCAGTATCAACATGATGTGACATTTTGCAGTGTTTATTCTTATTATTTATTTATTCATGAGTCTGACAGCCTCAGGGTAGAAGCTGTTCCTCAGTCTAGTGGTTCTACATTTGATGCTCCTCAACCTCCGTCCCGAGGGGAGTGGTGCAAAGAGTGAGTGTGCTGGGTGAGTGAGGTCTTTCATGATGCAGGTGGCTCTTTTTCTGCATCTGGAGGTGTAAATGTCTGTGATGGTGGGGAGACTGACTCCCACAGACTTCTGTGCAGCCTTCACCACTCTCTGTAGAGCTTTCCTCTCTGCAACTGTGCAGCCTCCATGCCACACGTTGATGCTGGAGCACAGGACGCTCTCCACTGCACACCTGTAGAACGAGGTGAGGACTGAGCTTCTCAGACCAGCTCGTCTCAGCCGTCTGAGGAAGTAGAGTCTTTGATGTCCTTTCTTGATCAGGCTGGTGGTGTTATTGCTCCAGCTGAGGTTATCATTCAAGTGTACACCCAGGTACTTGTAGCTGGAGACCACCTCCACCGCAGATCCACCTATATACAGTGGGGTGTGGGTGTGTTTGTTCCTTCTGAAGTCCACAATCATCTCCTTCGTCTTCTTCACATTCATGTGAAGGTTGTTCTCTTTGCACCAGCTCTCCAGATGTTCCACCTCCTGTCTGTAGCTGGATTCATCATTATCTGTGATGCATCCCACCACAGCTGTATCATCTGCAAACTTAACAATATGACAGCCTGGATGTGTGGCTGTACAATCATATGTGAGCAGAGTGAACAGAAGAGGGCTCAGCACACATCCTTGAGGAGAGCCAGTGCTGAGGGTGATGGTGGAGGAGGAGAAGTTGTGGATCTTCACGGACTGTGGTCTGTTAAGAAGTCTAGTACCCAGTTACAGATGGAGGGGCTTAGTCCAAGTGTGGATAGTTTGTCTATCAACCTCATTACACCTACACCTCATTGGCATATTTACCCCATTAAATTGCACACTTTTGTTAAACTAAACTTGCTCATGTTAAAACCAATAGTTTGAACAGTTTATTTGTCAGTGATCATTTATTCCAACTTGTGATCATTTAGGCTTCCCTCCAGCAAAGCAGTGTGCAGTGTTTATTTATTTCTCCATAGCGTTTCTGCCATAATTAGAAACGCATGTACCGGTAGTTTTTCTGCGAGTCACATGGTGTCCTAGTTTCTTGAGGCCTACAAAAGCTTTTAGAGATCTAGGCAAGCAGTGATTTGATATAATATTTAATCTAAATCATAGTAAACAATGTTCATTCATTCAACCTTTATTTAATCCTATTGAGCCTCGAGGACTCATTTACAAGAGAGACTTGGATGTTATGCCGTTTTACAAGGAGTGGAACAAAGTCTATATGTGGTGTCATGTCACCTTGCATAGATGTCTGTATTTGAAGACTGTAAAATAAAACACTAAAGACAAATTAGACCTGATGAAGACCACTTCTCCATCATGTCTGTCTTGTTGTTCAACCTGCTTTATTCTGACCTTGGTATCAGTTAAATTTTGTTTTGCCAAATTCATGCTATCTCAGTGTTTTGGGGTATTTGGTTCAAGGAACAGATTGATATACATATTTTGCTGTAAAGCATGAAAAGGTGTGCAGGGAAAACAAAAAAATGCATTCAACCGTAATCTGTAAGATGTTATTTGAAATTAAAAGTTCAGCTTATTGCTATGATTACAAACAATTGTGTGGCTTTTGCCAAAAACAAGGCCAGTTTTGCAATAAATTTGAACTAATTAATGTTGGTTAAAAAGTTAAATGAGAAAGGAACAATAGTCAAAGGGTTTAATATTTTCCAAATACCTTTCACTTGATTACTCCACAGCAACTTGAGATGCCACACCTTCATGTAAGTTCATGGTGTAATACTTATTTGGTTAGAAAAGGCTTTCTGTAGAAAGGTGTGGCAGAAGTATTGTTTATAGTACTTATTCACTTAGAAAGATATTTCCAACTTTTATTTACAAATACAATAGAATTACTGTAGACACAACTGAAGACTTGTTAATCATCTTACTGAGCAATAAAGTTCTGAGTTACAGAAAAATTGGGACGTAGGAGTATATCATTTGGGGCTAATTATTCTGATTGATAAATTTTCTTCCTTGCTCAGGGCCCAGGATGTTTATGATTCAGATTCAAGTGGTGTTTTTTCTTTTAGCACAAGTAGTTAAAATGAATATGAATTAATTCAATTCTGAGCATAAGATGGCGTAATGATCCAGCACAATTAGTGCCTAATTTAATCTTATTTGGCTTTTTTTTTTTTTTACACTATCATTTGCATGCTGAGTTAAACATCAGTCAAATATGAACCCTTTACTTAAAAAAAGAAAAGAAAAAAGAAGAAGAATTTACACACCCATGGCACTGCTGGGAAGCATACATACGTTCTGTTATGGTCTTGTTTGGGCATGCAGATTGTGTTACTTGGTTGTTGCTTTGTGCATAGTTTGCCTTAGATATTTTAGTCATCTCTGGTTTTCCATGCTTTAATAATATTTAGATGCCAATTTGACTGCAGTGTGCAGCAAAAACAGCTTTGTGGGTCATGCCATGGCTTCCTAGAATAAGTAAATGGTTTTGTTTTGATAGGAAAAATATCTACTAACAACAATCAAGTCACCAATGTATGAGTGATTTATTTTCTTCTTGTTTGAGGAGAAAACTTTTGATTTAGCTTAAGGTTATCAAAAAGGGAGCGTTATTAGCATTTGAGTAGAGTATGGTAGAAGAAATTAAAGTCAACAGAGTGAGTGTTTTTTCTATTTTATAAAAGGTTAACATTCACTCAAAGTTAGCAAGGAAAAGGTTTCTTCTAAGGCATGCAAACCGCAATTGATGAGCTATCAACGGTTTCTTTTTTTTTTACAGAATTGAACAGATGGTTGCCACAAATTTTGCAAGAACTTGTAACATGTTTATCATTCTTACACAACTTTTATAGGGGAAGTGTTTTTTCTGTTTTTTTTTCAACACGACTTGCAGAATCGTTGTCAAGCTGTCAAGACTTGCACACACCATCTTGACGATTTAAACTGTCAAAAAAAAAAAGTGCTGTTTCTGCTGATAAACATCCTGTCACCTCAGTAACACAAAACCTCAGGTGGTGTTGTTTAACGCACATTAGTGTTCAGAGTGTGCCCTTCAGGTTTGCAGAGAAGTTTAGGAACATTTTTAAGTTTTGGGTTGTTGTCAAACACATCACTCTGCTGATCACCAAACTGACTGGGTCTAATATTGTGCTGTGGTAACAAAGTTTTTAGAGTCTGACTCTCATGTAGGTCTTGTAAACCTCTTCATATGGGAGTGATGTACCTCTGTGTTATGACAGATCAATGAAGAGGTGCTGTAACACAGATAACAGAAAGACGCTGGGTCTGGTCATATTTCAACATATTTAACAATTTATTTGAGCTGTTGAAAGAATGGCACAAGCAAGCATTTTTACACTTGCTTGACAAATCATGAAACTAAAAGTAAAACCGTCAATGATATTCATTAGAAAAGTTCATATAGAATTATATATACTTGGCAGCACGGTGGATAAGTGGTTAGCATTGTTGCCTCACAGCACGAAGGTCATCAGTTCAATTGCTGTTCGGGACCTGGGGGTCTTTATTTGTGGCGTTTGCGTGTTCTCCTCGTTTGCGCGTGGGTTTTCTCGGGGTACTCTAGTTTCCACCTACAGACACAAACCCCCCCCCAAAAAAACCCCCAACAACAACAACAAAACATGCATGATTTAAACTAGGCATGCACAATTTTGGATTTTTGCTCGATATCCGATATGTCATAGAGTTCAAACTTATTTGGCCGATAACCGATACCAATACAGATCCCCCCCCTAGATCTACTTACAGAGACTACATAGCTTTCTCTGCTGTGGAATTAAAATACTACAAAGTACATTATTCTTCATGGTCTTTGTCAGTTTGACCTGCTACCAAATGCAGATGCCAAAGAGGGTCTGAAAATGATGTAACTCTTCATTTTGGATTATGTTTAATATCAAAGTTATTCATGACATTTACTCTCTCTAACGCAATGACAACCCGAACAGTGCAAATTTGTGAATCTTCACAAATCTAAATTGAACCTGTTCACAAACGACAAGTGAAAAGCATGTAGTGCATTAATAGATATACTTGACAGTTTCTTAAAGGGGACCACACATTCAAAATTCACTTTTTAATGTTTTTTTACTCAACTTTGGGTATTTACTTCATAAAAAAACAGTCCAAAGGCCAAAAAAATGCACCCAGTGGTTTATTTACTCTAAGTAGATTTATTTTACTGTGATAAAAACGGCTCGTTTTTGAAATAAACTGGAAGTCAATCGCGCTTGTGACGTCACAGGCGCGAGGACAACCCACCCCAACCTGAGTCCAGCCCCTCACCTAGCAACCCCTGGTTAGGCTCAACCCACTTCTGTATTAAACACATGACTGTTGTTTTTCATGATTTCATCTCATCTTTTGTTTATATGTTATTAATTTCATGTGTACAGCACTTTGTTGCAGCTGTGGTTTTTTAAATGGCTTTATAAATAAAGTATAATTGTTATTTTTATGTTTTAGTTCAATTTTTAGTGTATTTGCGATCGCTCCAAACGCGCAGCCGGCAAAAATTAAACGAGCAGACCCCCGACGTAGGGACCGGCGTCAACGAGCCCCTCTTCTGGCGCGATGGAGCGGAGCTTCAACTGTGCAGCCTCGCAGCAGCCTGGCAGAAGCCTCGCAACAGCGAGGACCTTCTCTTTACCGATTAATTTACGGGAGACACTTGGTGAACTTTGTGTGTCTTGACTGGAACAGCGATAACTCTCAAAGTCTCCGCGTGCAACGAGCGGAGCTGGCGAAAACCGGAAGAGGAACAAGCTAACATTAGCATCGGATTCGGGTGGTCTCATGCTAAAAGGAGCAGCTAATTGCGGCGCGCTCAGACGGGTTTCGGTAAGTTATCTTAAGCTAACACTAACAGTAAGTCAAATGAGTAATAAAAAACGAGCTAATTTTAAAACAACAACACATTACAGATACTGGCTGTGCAGAGGGCGTAAACAGATCGTTGAAGGGCGTGGACTTCAGAACTTCTATCAGAAACCGGTCGTTCAAAACGAAAGTTAAAACTGGCAGAATTAAAAAGGGTATAATTAATTATCTAAGAATTATTTTGTGTATTAAAATGAATTAATATTGTCAAGATAGCACACAGACATAACATAAAATTTTTAAATACTTACATGTGGTCCCCTTTAAATTAAAAATTAACTTAAAACAGATACCTTTTGTATCGGTGAGTTATTTAGATGGAATGATTGATGTCCAATATTTAACTTTATCGCTAATATCGACCAATATGATTCCATGCCGATGTGCATCCCTAATTTAAACCCAGGCATCCTTTACAAAATTGTAGAATTTGCTTGGTTAAATTAAGGTAAATTAAATAAAATAAATATTAGATTTGGAAATTATATTAGAAATATGATGAAAGTTAATTCACAATTTAATAAATTCACCCTTGTAAAAAATGTCTTGTAGACAATACTGTACCGGTACTTCTATTTGAAATAAGAAAATGTTGTCCATATTTGTTCTTAGTGCAAATTTTATTTATTTTTTCTTTCGGCCACTCCATTATTTATGGGTCACCACAGCAAGCAAACTTGCACGAATAAGAAACAGAAAAATTTCATGCATATTTGTACTCAGTGGTAAATACTTTCTGTATACCCTCCTTGCTTTGCGCAATTCATCAGTGATATGTAACACTTTTTTTACAACTCCTCCATGCTCATTTGTTGTAAAACTTTTATTTATTAGTTTGGGTTTTTTCTTTTGATCATAAACATTTAACTCTTGTACAAGAGTATGAGTGCTTTATTCAGAAGCTTGTGGTCTCCAGGAACTGCTGGATTCATTAATCCATATCTCAAAGCCATTGTGTCCAGAGACAGAAGGTGATCAAACACTTTTGACAGTATTCAGGTTTTCCTGACATTATAAATCCAAGCCAAATATTAAGTATGGATGGCTTAAAACTGTATACAGTACTAATGTGTGTTCTGAATCAAACTGGAAGCTCCTTCAGTATAATACCTCTGAAAATAATAATAATAATAATGTGTTTGTCTGTCATCTGTGTATGTTTCCCATACACAGACGAAATTCGTCTCTGCATTTAACCCAACCACCACCAGGTGGTGCAGTGAGCAGCCAGAAAGCGCCCAGGGAGCTGGAGAATTAGGTGTGCACTCATAGACACCCCAAGGTGTGTAGTGGCCGGGGCGCGAACCCGCGTCCTTCGGGTCCCAAGTCGAAAGCCCTGCCACTACACCATCTTGGCTCCTGATAAAGACAATGCCATTCATTTATATTGCCTACAGCTGGACTGGCTTGTATGACACATGTTTTCATGAAACTTGCCATTCATTTTTTTTGTTGTTGTGCTGGTGTCATTTACTATAATGAAAAGAAACACCTTAGTGCTTTAAAAAAACTCTGTAATACTTAGAATAAATGTTTTATTGACCTCAAGTGCTTGAGGAAATCAGTGGTGAAGTATTAATGTCAGTGTAACCTTTTAAAAGGCACCAACTGTGTGTGAGAGTCAAAGCCCAGTGTTACACCAACCCAGAGCTTAATCATTAAAGAAGATGGAGTCAGTAATTTGCAATGAGTCAAATTCTTGCTTTTTGATTTTTGGTTTGGAAACACACTTCTTAGAAATTCACCGTCAACACTAAACCTCACTTGTTGATAGAGAGGTACAAGTGTGAAGCAAAAAGACATTCCAGGGTGCGTTTTTGGTAAGTTTTTAGACACTTCAGTATAAAAATTCTCCACATTCCAAGCGTGTCTCTACACCCCAGCTGAAGGCTGCATACTGCTGGTTACTGAACATCTCCGATGTTTGCAGGATAACCACAGCTACAGTATGTACGTAAGCGTGATTATTCTCCTCTTTAAAACCAGTTCTGCTCAATGGCTATAAAATTCTCAGAAATGGCAGTTTACCTAATGATGATTTTGATACAGGTTTATTGCCTTATTTAGACAGTATAACTGATCAGCTTTGTGTTTCCTGTTCAAATAGTTAATTTCTACTCATTGCCTTTCACTTTAAATAGGCTTAGCTCAGTTATGTCAATATTGACCTCGTATTGTCCTCCCATGTGAGGTTTGTGTACCTGTTGTAAAGGGATACAGGTTGCGTGTATTCTCTTATTCTTAGTTTGTCTGAAAACACAAAAAAGCTGTAAAGAGAGACTGTCATTTAAAAGCCGTGTGCAAAGAGAGGAAACAACGGCTGAAGAACATGAAGTAGGACAGATGGTGGATTCTTTTTCAGAACAGGTTATTGTGAGGGCATGCTTATCACATTTTTGTGACAGAAACTGATAATTGTTTGCTTAATACCACAAGTATTTGAGTAGATGTATCAGATAAGAAAAACCAAAGAAGTATATGTGAAGGAATATAAAAGTTTTACCTGTTAGCTTTAAAAAATAAAGAGTTTCAGTTCTAGTTTTGGATCACGAGTCTTCATCTTATATTTGTTTAGTGTAAAACAAACTACCGGTACTCCGTGTAGCAACAACAAAGTGTAAAGTACAAGAAAATCCTGCACTTGTATTTCCAACTTTCTGTTTGTTCTTTAAATATAATAAAGTAATGATATACAGTATGCAGTGCACATTATATGATTTGACCAATTTCGGTTTATTTAAAAAAACACAAGATGTCAAGTTTTTGGTTGCTGTTTCAGCTGAATCACATTTTTGTCCTGTCCACAAAGCTTTCAGATCCTGTTCTTGCATATTGTGGAAATCCCTTGTTATTGCTCTGAGTGTTCAAAGGTTGATTAAAAGTCATACTCTAAATGCTCTCACAGCTTCTGTGTTCTAGGTGACAAAGGTTAGGTGACTGTTTGTAGCCCCTATGTGAACACTTGTGTTGTATGTTGATACATTTGCGTGTTAAACATTCACGTGTTTAGTTCTGATAATTTGACAAGACTATTTCACTGAGGAAATGTATGTGTTATGGTACTGATGAATGAATGAAAGAAAGTGTGAAGAAGACCAGTGCAGGTCATACAAGAACAGTGTGAAATAGAGTTAGGACAAAGTAAAAACATTAACAGTGGTCAGTGTGGTTGAGCTGTTGAATTAAAGGGAGGGAAATTTAGAACACAACAGTGACTGATGTGCTACATTCAGCTGAAATTTAGGTCGGGTATTTTAGGAAAAAAACAAGTGGTGCTTGTAGCAGAGCAACTTTGGGTTCGGACTCTTTTTTTATTTTAATTTTATTTTTTTAATCTAAATTGAATCCGAACATTTCTATAAGGCTGGTCAAAGCAGCTGAAAACGAGTCACTCGATCTCACTTGTTACCGTATTTTTCGGAGTATAGGTCGCACCCGAGTATAGGTCGCATTGTCAAATTATTGCCAAAGAATTGGAAAAATCCTTATATATGTCGCACCTGAATATAGGTCGCACCTACGTCAAAATGTGGACCGTGTTTAGCTCTGCTGCAAATGTCTCTTCCACAGGAGCGCACAGCAAGGCTTTTAAGAAGATTAACACTTAAAAACAATTAATTGTTTGATAAAAATTATAGCAAATATGTGTCTGAGCTGAACTTTTCTTTAATAAATGAATAATTTTAGCAGGATAAACACCTAAAAATATATTTGTTAGCTGCCATTATTGTAAGAGTGTGTCTCAGTTTAATTTTTGTTAATAAATGATTACAAATCAGTTTATTTTATAAAAAGCCATAAATAGGTCGCACCTGACTATAGGTCGCAGGCCATGAAAAAATGATAAAAAGCCGCGACCTATAGTCCGGAAAATACGGTACTTTACTAATAGATAGGGGTGTAACGGTACGCTAAAATCACATTTCGTTCGGTTCAGTTTCAAGGAGGGCTCGGTTCGGTTTGTTTTTGGTACAAAAAAAAGACAAAAAAAAGACTTACAAAATGTTTATTTTGAAAATATGCCAAAAATACGTTTGTATAAAAATAAATAAAAGTGACCCATTTGGATGATATTTTAAATAAACAGCACTTTTTACAATAAATAAACTATACTAACAATAATAAAAATCTTAATAAATACAATAACAGTCAGAACCAGAACAATAAGCAGCAACAGACTGTTTACAATCTAACTAATCAAGTTTAAAGTTTTTGTCCAAAAAGACCAACTTGTCCATATTTTCTGCTAAAAGCACAGATCTAGTTGTAGTGAATATCTCCAGCGGTGGAGAAAAATTATCTCAATAACAACAGTAGCAGCAGTGTGGCTGTATTTGTCCTCATTACTCACAACAACCTCTTCTTGGACCTTCTCCCCCAGGTGGGACAGGCCCCTGGATAACCTCAGAGTTCAGTCATCACACACTTCTTAGCTGCAGGTGATCTGGTGGATGTCCCTGAAAAGGAAGAAGTCAACTGCTATCTCTGTCTCAGACTGGAAATAAAACACAGAGGTACAAAAAAAAAAAAAACAAGTTAATAAGATTATGATTTTAAATAAAAAAGATTAATTAGATAATAATAATAAAAGAACAATACCTCTTCTTGAACGGTTGTTATGAGGTGGTTAAATCTCTTGGGCATCATCATCATCAGGGCAGGGCTGTAATCCGTTCCAGGGCTTGTTGACTATATCAGTTTTAACTTTTTCATAAAGTTCTGAACTTTTTGGCTAAAGTGTTGACATGATGGATGTCTTAGCAACGCTCAATAATTTTAAAGCTGGTGCTTCAAAAACATTCAGACGTAGATCCAGAGCGTTAAAAACTCCTACAGCTTGTGATGAAGGAGGTTTAAATGCAGCTGCTGTTAGCGGTGTTTTCAACAAGCTGTTTTTCTTCGTTCACGTTCGGATGACGTCGTTTCAAGACGTGTTGCTGCTGCAGATCCAGTCTTGTGAAACGTCGACACACAGCTTTGGATGTGCGCTCGTCTTTTAACAAGAAAGCCATAACGTTCCCAAACCGGAGACCGCAATCAAGAAGCTAGGCTGCTAATGCTACGCGTGCTGCACGTGCTGCAAGATAATAGTGCCGTGCTGAAACGCGCCCAGGAAATTTAGTTCCGCGGCGCACATATTCTCCCGTTAATAACATTTAATAAGTGAAAAAATAACCGAAACGGTACGCAGGTGGACCGAACCGAACGTGCCGTACTGAAACGGTTCGGTACACCCACGTGTACCGTTACATCCCTACTAATAGAGGTTAGATCATGTGTGTTTATGTCACGGTCAGCTTGATGTATTGTTGCTCTTAGGTCAGCCTGTTTGTCTTCTTCTTGGCCCAGCCAAACATAAAGAGGGGAGAGTTTTATTGACTGAGGTATAAGTCCAGTTATGGTAATCTTTTAATCTATGCTGAAGTCTCAGAGAACACAACTTGTTTATTCATCCTTCCTTTTATTTGCATATGAAGTTCAACAGTATACAGTACACAGAAATGTAAAATTCAGGCAAAAGCTTGATCATAATACCAATGATTCTCATCTTTTGTGCTAACTCTTCATTTTGTAAAATTCACCTATAGGCCTGTTGTGATAAACAATAAATCAATTAGGCCTGTTGTGATAAACAATAAATCAATTAATCGCATGATAAATGAAAATTATCGACTTTATTTTCATTTATTGGCTTTATTGTTTTTTCGTGTCTTTCTCTTTCTACTGAAGTCAATGGACGACAAAAGGCTCAACCAGTGTTGCCAGACAGAGTCGAGGTTTTCCAGTCCAAAATTCTGTTCAAAACTGACCCCTCACACAAAAACCTGCCCAATCAAATTTAAAAAAAATATATATATATACTGTATACAGTTTATATATAATCAGAGTGCAGCTTGTACCAACAGCGGGAGGTGTGTGTGTGTGTGTGTGTGTGGGGGGTTCAGCATGAGGGAAGAGGCGCCTTTAGCTTTTTAGCTAGAGTTGTGCGCTGTTTATACAGATGGTTTTTGAGTGTGTGTGTGTGGGGTGTTCAGCTTGAGAGAAGAGGCGACGTGAGTACAGCCTTTAGCTTTTTAGCTAGAAAGCCTGTATTTCGCGCTGCTAGCTTAGTGCTATGTAAGTGCCGGGTGGGGTAGGGGAGTTCGGTTTGGTAGGCGGGGTGCTCAGTTCTGTTGATGGGGTGGGGCACCCCGCTTGTATAATGGTAGGGGAAACACTGATATATATATACTGTATATATATATACTGTGTATATATACACAAACCGGATTCCAAAAAAGTTGGGACACTAAACAAATTGTGAAACTGAATGCAATGATGTGGAGGTGCAAACATCTAATATTTTATTCAGAATACTGTATAACACAAATCACAGATCAAAAGTTTAAACTGAGAGAATACCGTACATCATTTTAAGGGAAAAATGTGTTGTTTCAAAATTTCATGGCGTCAACAAATCCCCAAAAAGTTGGGACAAGTCCATTTTTACCACTGTGTGGTATCCCCCCTTCTTCTTACAACACTAAAGTCTCTGTCTTTACAACCTTCTAAAAAAGTAAGAAGCCTGGGAGTTATTTTTGACTCTGAGCTTACTTTTATTCCTCATATTAAACAAATAGTCAAAACAGGATTTTATCATCTAAAAAATATAGCCAGAGTCCGCCCTCTTCTTTCTCTGACCAATACTGAGACTTTGATGCATGCTTTTATTTCTAGTCATTTAGACTACTGTAATTCACTGCTTTCTGGTCTCCCTAAGAAAAATGTGTCCAGCCTTCAGCTGTTACAAAATTCTGCTGCTCGTGTGCTAACCAAGACCAGAAGGCAGGCTCATATTACACCTGTTTTAAAATCATTGCATTGGCTCCCTGTGCGCCTCAGGATGGACCTTACCAAGCTCTGCCCACAGGGCCGCGTTTCATTGGCTAATGCCCATAACACGTCACAGCGCAGCTTCCACGTGCGTGCCGGTCTCACAAAACAAACGCTACGGTAGCGTTTGTGAGACCGGCACCACATGCTACTTACATTGCTAGCTAGCATACGTGCAGAATTTTTTTGCGTCAGGGCTGGAAAAATGGTCCTCCACCGTTAGTGGGGTATCTGTACAGGAGATGTCAGGTACCCTGACCGTATTTGTGGAAGTAAAATTCACCGTTTCCCTATATGTGAAACTGAATGCCTTGCTTGGATCAAAGCTTGTGCACGACCACAAAACTGAACAATTATTTCTTTCACCAGCAGAGAAGGGTTGACCTGCTTTTGAAACCTGCTAGTTAACAACACGCGGTCACGATGAGAGAAAGCCACAGTTCACTGAACGTCCTGGAAGTTGGGAAGAAACAGCTCTGCTAACTCCACATGAGCTAGCTAACACAACGAGCTCTACTGTCGATTTCACCTAAAACTGCACAAAATCGTGACACGAAGGCTGGATTTTAACTAACACACCGGACGGCTGAGCTCGTTTGCCCTCACAAAAGTCGCTGTCGGCGTGTTTAGCAGCTAAAGCAGCAACGGCTAACCAACCACTTAAGGAATGAATGGAGATTACAGTTAGCATTAGCTTTGCGACCAAGGCACACAAACTTTTGCCAACAATAGAAATCGCTGATTTCAAAAGTAACCCTCAAAACCATGAATGCCTGACTTACCCAGCCTTGCAGGACAATAGGCATCAGTGATCCTGTCCACAGCTGTAATAATGCTGAGGGTTTGAGCTGCTGTTTTCCTCATCAGACGGTAGCATTAGCTGTGACGCGCACGCTGTTGGAAGCATCGCGTGGCTCAAACAACTTGATAACGTCCAAAAAAAAATAACATGAACTTGTTGGTTCCCCTGTCCATTGTCATGGCTGATATTTTGGGGTGGGGTGTGGGGGGGGTTCAGCATGAGGGAAGAGGCGCCTTTAGCTTTTTAGCTAGAGTTGTGCGCTGTTTATACAGATGGTTTTTGAGTGTGTGTGTGTGGGGTGTTCAGCTTGAGAGAAGAGGCGACGTGAGTACAGCCTTTAGCTTTTTAGCTAGAAAGCCTGTATTTCGCGCTGCTAGCTTAGTGCTATGTAAGTGCCGGGTGGGGTAGGGGAGTTCGGTTTGGTAGGCGGGGTGCTCAGTTCTGTTGATGGGGTGGGGCACCCCGCTTGTATAATGGTAGGGGAAACACTGATATATATACTGTATATATATACTGTGTATATATACACAAACCGGATTCCAAAAAAGTTGGGACACTAAACAAATTGTGAAACTGAATGCAATGATGTGGAGGTGCAAACATCTAATATTTTATTCAGAATACTGTATAACACAAATCACAGATCAAAAGTTTAAACTGAGAGAATACCGTACATCATTTTAAGGGAAAAATATGTTGTTTCAAAATTTCATGGCGTCAACAAATCCCAAAAAAGTTGGGACAAGTCCATTTTTACCACTGTGTGGTATCCCCCCTTCTTCTTACAACACTAAAGTCTCTGTCTTTACAACCTTCTAAAAAAGTAAGAAGCCTGGGAGTTATTTTTGACTCTGAGCTTACTTTTATTCCTCATATTAAACAAATAGTCAAAACAGGATTTTATCATCTAAAAAATATAGCCAGAGTCCGCCCTCTTCTTTCTCTGACCAATACTGAGACTTTGATGCATGCTTTTATTTCTAGTCATTTAGACTACTGTAATTCACTGCTTTCTGGTCTCCCTAAGAAAAATGTGTCCAGCCTTCAGCTGTTACAAAATTCTGCTGCTCGTGTGCTAACCAAGACCAGAAGGCAGGCTCATATTACACCTGTTTTAAAATCATTGCATTGGCTCCCTGTGCGCCTCAGGATGGACCTTACCAAGCTCTGCCCACAGGGCCGCGTTTCATTGGCTAATGCCCATAACACGTCACAGCGCAGCTTCCACGTGCGTGCCGGTCTCACAAAACAAACGCTACGGTAGCGTTTGTGAGACCGGCACCACATGCTACTTACATTGCTAGCTAGCATACGTGCAGAATTTTTTTGCGTCAGGGCTGGAAAAATGGTCCTCCACCGTTAGTGGGGTATCTGTACAGGAGATGTCAGGTACCCTGACCGTATTTGTGGAAGTAAAATTCACCGTTTCCCTATATGTGAAACTGAATGCCTTGCTTGGATCAAAGCTTGTGCACGACCACAAAACTGAACAATTATTTCTTTCACCAGCAGAGAAGGGTTGACCTGCTTTTGAAACCTGCTAGTTAACAACACGCGGTCACGATGAGAGAAAGCCACAGTTCACTGAACGTCCTGGAAGTTGGGAAGAAACAGCTCTGCTAACTCCACATGAGCTAGCTAACACAACGAGCTCTACTGTCGATTTCACCTAAAACTGCACAAAATCGTGACACGAAGGCTGGATTTTAACTAACACACCAGACGGCTGAGCTCGTTTGCCCTCACAAAAGTCGCTGTCGGCGTGTTTAGCAGCTAAAGCAGCAACGGCTAACCAACCACTTAAGGAATGAATGGAGATTACAGTTAGCATTAGCTTTGCGACCAAGGCACACAAACTTTTGCCAACAATAGAAATCGCTGATTTCAAAAGTAACCCTCAAAACCATGAATGCCTGACTTACCCAGCCTTGCAGGACAATAGGCATCAGTGATCCTGTCCACAGCTGTAATAATGCTGAGGGTTTGAGCTGCTGTTTTCCTCATCAGACGGTAGCATTAGCTGTGACGCGCACGCTGTTGGAAGCATCGCGCGGCTCAAACAACTTGATAACGTCCAAAAAAAAAATAACATGAACTTGTTGGTTCCCCTGTCCATTGTCATGGCTGATATTTTGTTGGAATCTGGCAGAAATTATACACTATTCATGGGCGTAGCCAGAATTTTTTGGGGGGCGGTTCGTTTTAAAGGAGAAGTTGACAATGCTAAACTAATGTGCCTGGATAGCTCAATGGATAAAGCGTTTGCCTTCAGTCCCAAAGCTCATGAGTTCAAGTACCGCATGGTACAACGATTTTTTTTAAAATTCATTCCAGATTAAAAAAGCACAAGAAAACTATTTACAAAACGGCAAGAAATAAAACAATGCATTAAATGAAAGGAATCAGACGAAGAAAATAATCTTATCTGCCCCTTCTCAAACTATTTTTTTTTCAAACACTCTTTTATTGGATAAAAAAAGAAGAATGTGTTAACCACAGCCTGTGGTTAACACATTCTTCTTTCTTCACAGGCATATTAACTACTTTTTTTATCCAATAAAAGACAAATGTAAAATTAGTTGTTTGAATCGAGTGTTTGAAAAAAAAAATAGTTTGAGAAGGGGCAGATAAGATTATTTTCTTCGTCTGATTCCTTTCATTTAATGCATTGTTTTATTCCTTGCTGTTTTGTAAATAGTTTTCTTGTGCTTTTTTAATTTGGAATGAATAAAAAAAAAAAGTTGTACCATGCGGGACTTGATCCCATGAGCTTTGGGACTGAAGGCAGACGCTTTATCCATTGACTTATCCAAGCACATTAGTTAAGCATTGTCAACTTCTCCTTTAAAAGTGGGCGGTTCGTTCGAACCCCCCGAACCCCCCTTGCCTACGCCAATGCTATTCGACTCAGAAATACCCTGCAGAGAGTCAGTCGACGCCATATTTTCCATTGAAAGTAATGCTGCTGCTTGGGAGACATGGAGACCGGTCGGAGCTTAAGCCTCGGATATAGTCGCGCTTTGGTCCGCAAGCTGGAGCGCACGTGCTGCGCGCGCACTGTGCATGCGTTTATAGTGTGGCACGGCAGCGCTTGGCAAAGTGCTGTTCTTTTACTGACCAGCAGGTGGCAGTACCCTCTAAAACCTGTGCATATGTTGCAAGAAAGGGTGTAGAAGAAGAAATCTACCGTAGAAGAAGAACTGTTTGACGTCACACAACAAAAACAAATAGCTTTCTGCTCGCGTGCTGAACTGTTGTCTTTATTTGCGGTTTTAATGCATGGAGTCAGCGGAGGAGAAAGCGATCACGTGAGTTTTGGCGAAAAAACAAAAGAAAAGTCCGACTCCAGATCAGGAATGAAGGAGAATTTATTACATTTTATGTCACAAAACATTCCTCCATGCGTCGCGACGCCGTTTCCACGACCACAGCGGCGCAGACAGCTGCAGAATCTGGCGTGAAGGCTGTCGGTGAGGTCCCTACCCGACCTGTCAATCAATTCAGCGCGCGCGCTAGGCTTGCGGAGCTTCAAAATCTGGAAGGTGCACGACCACGCGCGAAACCAACGCACTGGCCAAAGCGCGGGGGCGGGGACTTCGCAATTGCGTCACTTTGGCCGCGCGCCCTATGCGACGCGTCAACTATATCCGAGGCTTTAGGGGGCGTTTCTGGGCGGAGCTTGGTAAGGTCCATTGATTTTAAGATTCTTTTAGTGGTTTTTAAATGTCTCAATGGTCTCGCACCATCTTATCTTGCAGAGCTGCTATTGCCCTATGAACCCCCGCGGACATTAAGGTCCTCTGGTACTGGACTACTAACAGTTCCAAAAGTCAGAACTCACACTTACGGTGAGGCTTCTTTCCAGTACTATGGCCCCCGTCTGTGGAATAGTCTGCCGGAGAACCTGAGGGCTGCAGAGAATGTTGTTGTTTTTAAGAGCAGGCTCAAGACCCATCTTTTTAACTGCATTTCCTGAACTGGTTCATCTCTGTTCACTCTATACATTTTCCATACTACTGTATTTAATTTGATTGATTGATTTTATTTATTTTGTGTGTGTCGTTTGCTTTAATTTTGTGAGTTTATTGTTTTATAATTCTGTACAGCACTTTGAGCTGCTTTTAGTATGAAGGGTGCTTTATAAATAAAATGGATTGATTGATTGATTAAAGCCCCCAGTATAGCTCCGCGTTTGGCTGAGCGCCGCGCCACGCCGTGTGAGCGTTGCGGCACAAGCCTTTGAACGCGCTCAAATTTTACGACCGCTTACGCGCATGCGTTGTCTCACAATAAACTGCCCGAGGGCGGACTGTTTTGTATGAGACACAAATGTATTAAATATCCCTTCTTCATCGCTGAACTGGACTTTTCTTTTGTTTTTTAGCCAAAAGTCAAGTGATCGCTTGAAGCGATCACCATTCGCTTCCTCCTCTGATGAGGAGGAATGAATGAACTTGTCACACGTGAACTAAAGTCATGTCCAACGTGGATACGCAGGTTCTAAAGTCATGTCCAACGTGGATACGCAGGTTCTAAATATTTCCTGGTGGGCTGTGAGCTGCAAGACTAGCGCTCCCTGTTTTTATTTTATTTTTTAGAACTTTTTATTAACATATAAACACAAAATACCGCTGCGTAGCCTGTGCCTTTTCTTTAACCACCCGACATGTCAATCAATTCAGTAGGCGTGTCAGCAAATGACCAATCAGCGACCTTAGTTTGTCCCGTAGGTAAACGCTCCGCTCTGCTTCTGCTCAAATGATGTCAAGTATTTGGAGCAAAAGCGCTGGAGCTCACACAGAGCTATAATGTGAACTGCCTGCGCGCTGCACGCGCGCGTCGAGCGGCGTGCTGCACAACAAACAGCTATACTGGAGCCTTTAACCGACGTCTGGGGACAGAGGAGACCTGTTTCTCAAGTTTAGAAATAGGAATGCTCTCTTATTCATGTCTAATACAGGCCTTTAACTGTTCAATTGTCTTGGGCCTTCTTTATCGCACCTTCCTCTTTATGATGCGCCAAATGTTCTCTATAGGTGAAAGATCTGGACTGCAGGCTGGCCATTTCAGTACCCGGATCCTTCTCCTACGTAGCCATGATGTTGTGATTGCTGCAGAATGTGGTCTGGCATTATCTTGTTGAAAAATGCAGGGTCTTCCCTGAAAGAGATGACGTCTAGATGGGAGCATATGTTGTTCTAGAACCTGAACATAGTTCTCTGCATTAATGGTGCCTTTCCAGACATGCAAGCTGCCCATGCCACAAGCGCTCATGCAACCCCATACCATCAGTGATGCAGGCTTCTGAACGGAGCGTTGATAACAACTTGGGCTATCCTTGTCCTCTCTGGTCCGGATGACATGGCGTCCCAGTGTTCCATAAAGAACTTCAAATCGTGACTCATTGTTCCAGATTCTTTGAATCTTTTGATGATGTTATGTACGGTTGATGACGATAACTTAAAAGTCTTTGCTATTTTACGCTGGGTAACACCATTCTGGTATTGCTGCACTGCACAACAATGGTGGAATTGGTGATCCTCTTACCATCTTGGCTTATGAGAACCTCTTTTTATACAAATACAAAGTACCCAATCATGTTGTCAATTGACCTAATTAGTGTTAATTGGTCTTCCAGCTGTTCATTATATGCTCAATTTCCTTTTTCCAGCCACTTATTGCTACTTGTCCCAACTTTTTGGGGATTTGTTGACACTGTGAAATTTTGAATCAACATATTTTTCCTTTAAAATGTTACATTTACTCAGATTAAACTTTTGATCTGTCATCTATGTTCTATTACGAATAAAATATTGACATTTGCCATCTCCACATCATTGCATTCAGTTTAATCAAAATCAGTTAAATGTGATTATTAGTTTAAAAACGCTAAGTCTGGTCCTCTGGACATTCAAAAAACAAAACAAAGCAAAAAAATTTGTAGAAACGTTTCGTCTTTTGTCCATTTGTTTCAATCATTCCCACCCTGATCTATGGTCATGAGCTTTGGGTTGTGACCGAAAGAACGAGATCTCTGATACAAGCGGCTGAAATGAGTTTTGTCCGCATGGTGTCTGGACTCTCCCTTAGAGATAGGGTGAGAAGCTCGGTCATCCGGGAGGGACTCAGAGTAGAGCCGCTGCTTCTCCACATCGAGAGGAGCCAGTTGAGGTGGCTCAGGCATCTGGTTAGGATGCCTCCTGGACGCCTCCCTGGTGAGGTGTTCTGGGCATGTCCCACCGGGAGGAGACCCAGAGGAAGACCCAGGACACGCTGGAGAGACTATGTTTCTCGGCTGACCTGGGAACGCCTTGGAATTCCCCCGGAGAAGCTGCTCCAAGTGGCTGGGGAGAGGGAAGTCTGGGCCTCCTTACTTACTGCTACCCCCGCGACCCGATCCCGGATAAGCGGAAGATAAATGGCTGGATGGCTGGACGGTCTAGCATTCTACATTGTCTACAAAATAGTTTTTAGGTGCATTTTGTTACTTTTGAAGATGGAAACAAACCAATTTTTCAGATAAATGGAGATTTTAGGAATGTAGTGGAGTACTTAGTGCAGCCTTGGACCTTCTTGTAACCACTAAACTTGGAATGGCTTTTTTTTTTTTGAAGAGCCAGCATTTCTTTCTCCGTTTAAGCTTCACCAGGTGGGTTAAAGCTGGGGTATGTAAGATTGTAATGTAGTCTGTAACTTTTCAAACAATGGCCCTCATGCACGAAAATGTTCGTATTCTTATCCTAAATTTCTCCTACTTTTGTTCGTACGAAGTGTTCGTACGAACATGCCACGTCAGATCCAACAAAGTCTTCTATCCACAGGAAACGTGTGTATATGAGCTGTGTAAATAATGATGGATCCCACCTGTTCTATTCACCTGGGGCCTCATGTACAAAGACTTGCGTGGATTTCTTACTGAAAAGTGACGTACGGACAAATCCAGAAAAGTGTCTACGCACAAAAAAATCCAGATTTATCAAACCCTGCGTACACCTGAATCCACGCACATTCCTTTTGTACATCACGATGAACGTGGAACTGAGCGCACATGAGAGAGTGGCCGACTCCGCCTTTGACACGCCTCCGTATGAATATGCAAAGTCATTCAAATATGCCATGCACGACAGGAATGTCGTCTCTGCTCCATTGCAAATCATGTCGGAACGTGGAAAAAAGAGGAACTTCACGGACTGTGAACAGGAATCACTTCTGAGTGAGGCAGAGAAGCACGGAAAAAGGTTTTATTCGGCACGCCTAGCGCAAAACATACCATCCACTTTTAAACAAGAAGTTGACCCATCTGCTCTAACATGCCTGTATAGGTTAGTGGTGAGCGCGCCCGCCCTTCGTCCCAAAGGTCGTGAGATCGACTCCCCCTTGGTACAACGTTTTTTTTTTTCATTCCAGATTTAAAGAACACAGGAAAACTATTTAATAAAACAACAAGAAATAGAACAATACATGAAATGAAAGGAAGCAGACGATTTCTTGTTTTGTAAATAGTTTTCATGTGTATTTAAATCTGGAACGAAAAAAAAAAAAGAGAAACGTTGTACCATGCGAGATTCGAACTCATGACCTTTGGAACTAAAGGCAACCGCGCTACACACTGACCTAAACGTAGGCGTGTTGGTACAGCTTGGTTAACTTCTTATTTAAAGAAATCACATCTCATTGTTGTCAATATCGTTGCCACTATTTGGCGCATGCTTTTATATCCACTCATCTAATTGCGTCCATGTGGATGTAATAATTGTTAATCATGTGTGTTTGGTGGGATTTATGATTATTTTCATATCATGGACACAGTTTCTCTGAATAACCTGTAAGTGTCGCCAAAGGAAATATAACCACAGAAACGTGCGTACGCAAGCAGGGGAGCAGCCGTGGATTTGTACGTGGATGCGCAGATATTCCCGTTCATATCAGATTTGATACATACGCCACTTTGCGTGGAAAGTGACGTGCGCAATGTTTTTGTGCGTGCGCACGGTTGATACATGAGGCCCCTGCTCGTGCACGCGGGAGGTTATTTACATAATTCCCACCCCTCAAAACACCATATAAGGCCACGTTTCCTGCCTTCTGACAGCAGGAAGTGTCCATTCATTCAAACACATGAAGTAAAAGGAGGAACTTCACGCGTTCGGAGTTCTGCTCTCAGTGGCGCGGCTACCCCCACCCCCCGCAAGTGTCGGATGGTCAAATATCTTTAATTTTACTGTGTTACATTATAGTTTCACTTATTCAGAAGAGTGGCACCGCTACCCCCCACCCCCCCGCAAGTGTCGGATGTGGTTTTGAACAGAAGCATTAAAATGTCTCGAAACTACAGTTAACTTCATATTAATATTGTAGTGCATATCTTTTGTCTCCCGTGGGTCGTCCAGTATCAGAAATCAAGAATAAATGGTTTGATCTGAAAATGGCTTCAAACATCGCCGCAGCACAGACAGGAGTGGTCAAGGAATAGTCTGAGATGGATGGTCAATAAATGCCACGCTGCGCAAGACGCGTGCCAACATGTTTTGCAGCACAAAGCCCCGCATCCTTTCTGTGCGATGTTGGAAACAAAAACCCCTGTTCCTGGACTCAGAGTGCACGTGTGTCGCAGAAAGTGGTCCAGACTGGTGGGTCTGCTGGTCTCACTGGTCTAGACGCCTGCCCCCCCCCACCGCGCTTCTCCTCCATAGCAGCTCGGTTCTTCAGTGCGCGCGGCTCACGGCTCCATCGCCTGCACAACGCGGCGCACGGAGCTGAGGGCGAGGTGATGGAGGCGGAGGAGGGGGGAAGAGGAGGTGGGGGTGGCACACACGCGCAGGTTCCACTCGGCTCGGAACAGATCGGTACTTTGGGCACTTCTTTTTTATGTGTGGCTGAGAGGGAGATGGACGCACGGTGGAGCAGCGCATGAGGACGTGTTGGGTCAGCAGCTTTTCTCATGCGCGCTCCTCCTGGTCATCGCGCAACCACATTCTGCAGGTTATATTTCGAATCAGATATAATAATCTATTGCTCCGATGGTGTTCGCACAGCAGTCCAGCAATAGCATGAAAATCAGTCTTAATTCGTACTTGTTCTGCGGCGGTGTATGGGGATTTTATGTACCTGGGTGTTAATATGAGGAGCGGCTTTGATGACCAAGGGGAGCGCACGACTCATGAAGCCTGCGCGACACACCAGACAAATTAAACTTAAAATTATAATTCTAGTTCAAACAGAATAACCTATTGTCAAAAACAATTGTGGTGCGTGACTTTTTTAAACTCAAAATATTTTCTAAATAACGAAATATGTAGTTATTAGTGGAGAAATCCCGTCTGGATGACAGCAGACTGACGCTCCTAAATTATACGACAGGTCCGGACCACTCGTAAATTTTGTTCGTATCTGAAAAAAATCGTAGGATACGAAAACATTGTTGAATGCCACAAATGATCCTAAATCACTCGTACGAACAGTATAAGAACAAATCTGTGCGTACGAACGGTTCGTGCATGAGGGCCAAATATATTTTTAACATATTTCTTCACTCTGTCACTAGATTGATGTTAGAGAGGTAATCTCTGAAAAAACTAAAAAAAAATATTGTCCCCTTGCTTCTCCAGGTGGTAAATAAGCATTTCTAAAAAGAAAAAGTGACCCGCCATTTTCCAGCCAATAAAAACAAAGTTTGTAACCAGCCAATAAAAACCGAGCTTGAATTTGAATCAGCCAATAAAAACAGAGCTTGAATTCAAATTTCAACAGACCACAAGGGGGCAGAGCCATATATGGCTCTGAGGGGGAGGGATCAGAATGCTTTGCTTGTTGAAATTTTTTCTAAGTGCTGCTGTTCTACAGAAACTGCAGACTGAACCTTTAAGTTTAAGGACTGCTGGTGCTGCTCAGTCCTTTTCAGGATTTTCCAAAAGTGCTCCTTTATATACAGGTCGATGTTGAAGTGGTTTACTTTTATACTAGAGACTTTTTTGATAGGGCGACTTGTATGTCTTCCTAACTACAGTAGATGCTTTGGGTTGTTTGTTGATTGAAATACAGGTACAGTACATCTCTTTGATGCAGCCAACGACCCTGAGAAAGTTAATTTATTTTTCAAAATTGCTTATTTTTTCAGAATTAATAGTTTGTTTCTACTCTGTCTAATCTCTCAGCTTGTGTAACAGACAAGCAGCCCCACAACAAGAAGCTTGTAGTATACGTATTGAGAAGAATGGCATTTGAATGGGCCATATCTGGTTTGTGCTTTTAATTTTAGTTATTTAACATTTTATTAATTGTGGAATAAAAGAAGCATGTAGTGAGCCATGCTCTCTGCCTCAGTACTGGGTGGTCCCCTCAGAGTCTGCAGTGTCTTTCATGCCTTCATAGTTGACTCTGTTGTGCATTTTTGTGGTTAGGTTAGGAAAAAATGGCCACTTCCTTGAGAGCTGTAAACATCCGGGACCTTAATGAATAATGTTTGTAATGTAGGGAGACATTCATTCATAGGACAGAGCACGAGAATATAACTTTTTGTGCTTTTAAGACAACTCCTTTTTACCTTTATTTGTACTGCATGTAGCAACTTTACACTTGCTTGTCGATCTTTGATTTATTATAAGAACTAAAGTTCTGCGAGAAACGTGGACACTTTCAAGTTCAGGGTTTGTTCAAGGAGGATCTTCAGTGTTTTTGTTACAAACTTTAACTTACGGTATATGGAAACAGTTGTACAGGACTAGTCTCTGCTTGCAAACATTGTTGCATTTTCAAAGCCTAACTCTTTAATATTTGGTGTTTAGTTCATTTTGAAACGTTAGTACTGCACAATACATTGAAAATGTATTATCACAGTTTCACTGAGTGCAATATCAATATTGCAAAGGACTGCTTGGACTCTAATAAATCATATACTGTTATGTTTCAAGTCCCATTCATGTTTAGCATGCCAATAAAATATTTGGTCCATTCAGCAGATTCTTGTCCTTGATTGCCTCACTGGGTTAACTTTAGATGATAGTGATGGTAGAAGAGACGGTGAGAAAAAAAAATCTTGTTTCACAATTTGATTTTTTTCACAATTAACATTTTCATTGTATTTTTAAACAACTATTTTACAGATTGCAAGTTTTTTTTTCTGGATGCATGTTCTCATAGAATCAAATTACAGAACACAGCTAATTCTGAAATTGGTGTCACACAGTATTCTTGTTGGACTCTTTATAGTTTTTTCATTGGTTTGAGGATTAGTTTGTTTTTCCCATCACCTTTCAGGGGAGTGAGATTATTTTCTGAGCTGCAGAGTTAAAGCTGATTCATTGACCAAAGGTCAATAGTACAGCTGACTCAGTGACAACTAATCTTTTAACAGTCTGATGCAAGTGCTGCTTGTTGCTGTTCTTCTCTTTGTTGCTTTGAATAAAACAGTCGTCTTTGCTCTTTGCCAGCTGGGTTCAGGTTCACAGCTGGGCTGTTATGTAGCTGATGCATTTAGAAGTCCTATTTACGGTAATAATTTTGCATTTGTTCCTTAGTGTTAATAAACTCTATTATAATACCATACCATACCATACCATTTTATTTATAAAGCACTTTAAACAGGAACAAGTCCACACCAAAGTGCTGGACAAACAAACACGCAACAGGCAACACAGACAATGAAGTACAACACGAAAAACATAAAAACATTGCAGATCATAAATCAAACGATCCAATACAAATCAGCTGGCATTGAAAGCAATGGAGTAGTAGTGAGTTTTTAACCGGGATTTGAAAACCGAGAGGGAGGGGGCCTGTTTGATGAGCAGCGGTAACTCGTTCCAGAGTCTTGGGCCTGCTACAGAGAACGCCCTGTCACCCCTGCGCTTAAGGCGAGTTTCTGGAACTATTAAGAGTACCTGATCCTCTGACCTCAAAGCACGTGGAGGGACATATGGGTGTATCAGATCCGAGAGATAGGCGGGGGCGAGACTGTTCAGCGATTTGTAGACATACATGAGAATTTTGAATTGGATTCGAAGATGAACCGGTAGCCAGTGAAGGGAGGCCAAGACTGGTGTAATGTGCTCTCTTTTGCGTGTGCTGGTTAAAAATCGGGCAGCTGCGTTCTGAACCAGTTGTAATCGTGCAATGGTGGCTTGACTGACGCCAAACACTAATGTCTGTATTACATCACTGCCTATAATCATAATACTGTTTACATTCTCTGTTTACATTTATTAATACTGTTTACTTTTATTACTACTGCTTACATGTAATTACTACTGTTTACATTTATTTACACTACTCTAATATCTACACCACTGCTGGTACATATACAGTGTGCTCTGAACGGTCTTATTTAGGGATGCCCAATGTGCCTTACTGCATATGCCACTTTTTGCCTCTATAACAACATCAACTACTACCTCATACATATACTGTGTACATTGACTCATACGCTGCTTTGCCACTTTGCAAATGTCAATGCTAGAAACCTTTAGTTTATTTTAGTTATACTTTTTATACTCTTTTTTTTGTGCTAGTATGCAAAAACTCAGGACAGTATTATGTTCATTAAATGTTTAATGTTTTAGTTTTAGAGTTGGTGTGGATTTTCATGCTCTTGCACCGCTATGCAAAAAAAAAAAAAACTCAGGACAGTGTTAGTTTTACTATTTTATGCTTATGTCTATTATTATATGTTTCAGTGTTTCAATGTTTAGATGTTTACTGTTGCACCGAGGGACTGAGAGAAACGCAATTTCGGTCCTGTGTATGTCCTGTACAGTACATATTGCAGATCTGACAATAAAGTTGACTTTGACTTTGACTTTGACTTTGAATTGCAGTAATAATATAATAGTATTGGATGAAAATATTTACTCGACCTAAATGGAAACAAACCCAAAGTCAGGGGCTGATGAGAACCCAGCATACAGCCTGCTTGTTTGGCTCTGTTTTGCCGGCCTGCATGGAAAGGTCTCTGAACAGAGGTGAGATACCCATGTGCCGTTTGTTTTCCTGCCAACTGTCAGTCTGCCAGGGTATTTAGCTGCTTTTTGCCTGGTCCGACTTCGAGCTGGCTTAACAAAGGCCTGACTGATGGCTGACTGCCCCCTCCGAACAGGGTTGGGCTGAGTTGGTGCTTAGTTCTGACCTTCACTCTTGATTTATGAGTTCCTCCTTTTAATCCATTTCCCTCACATCCACCCGGTTTCCTCTGGCCCATGTAGATCAGAGCTCCTTTCTAGTGAAACACATGCACACACTTACATAATCAGAAACACCCCGTGTCTTCCACTGACAATCCCAGTCAGTAAACAAACGAATGATTTGTAGCAGATGTGTGAGTTCATCGCCAGGCTGTGGCTTGAAGTTTGCATAAAGAGAAACATTAGAGAAAACAATTTAAAGTAAAACTACCGGTAATCCAATGCCATATTTTTGTATTATCCTAAAGAGGGCTGGTCAATTATGGCTCAAAACTTATACCACGTGTTTCAAGGTTAGGCGATACTAAATTTTGTTATTTATAACACCATATTTATATTTGGAGCAGCTGTGGCTGAGTGGTTAGAACAGTCATCCTCCAATGCAAGAGTTGGGTGTTCGATTCCACCAGCAGTCACGTGTCGAAGTGTCCCTGGGCAAGACACTGAACCCGTCATTGCCTCCCATGTGTGTCCCAACAGTGTATGAATGTGATAAAGCACTGATTATTTTTTGTACAGAAATAGTAGAGTGCTGTATGAAGGGGTACATGAGGGCACAGATTGTAGTGTAAAGAGCTTTGAGTATCTTGAAAAGATAGAAAAGCGCTATATAAGTGCAGTCCATTTACCGGTACCATTTACACAAGTTGAGATGAAAGTTCAGATTTTTTTTCCATTCCACAAATGATCTTTTAGTTGAAAGATGAACTTGTAGAGTAGGCATAGGGCTTCCAGGATTTTGGTGGCATGTGTTTTAGAAGTGGTAAAGCTATGAAAATGAATCTATTTCTTACAAACAATGTTTATAACACATTGATTTGTTCTCATTAATAAGCATAATAATAATTCACAATTTGTTCTTCTTTTAACAGAGTTCCAGTGTGCTAAAAAAGCCTGTCTGTTCAGCCAGTCGTACAGTGGACCTAACCCTGAGATATACTCCTGCCTTCCTTCTCTCCTTTTGATGTCGAGAGGATCCTGGACTCGCTCTGGATGAAAGACGCAACATGTGTCAACATTGGAAACCTCTTTTTGCTGCCCAATAGACAGCCAGTCTTCTTGTAATTCTTGCCCTCCTGTTTGAGGACAATCCTGTTCCTCCACATTTGCTGCTGACCAAGATGAAGAAGGTAGAGCACTGGTCTCCGGCAGATGTTTCTGACTGGCTACACAAAGAGGGGATGCTAGAGTATGTGGATGACTTCTGTAACATAGATGGCCCTGCTCTGCTCAAACTCAATAAGGTAGATTTTCAGAAGCATCCCCTCTCGAAGGTGTCATCCGACGGTGGAGACCAGCTGCTGGAGCGAAGGGAAGCACTTCGGATAGCAACCCAGATTGAAGCTCGGAAAAATGGGCATGCCAATGGGCATGTCAAGGGGATACCTAATGGAACTATTAAGCCCCAGAAGAATGGCACATTGGAGGGAAAGGACTTTAAGGGGGAGATGATCCGCATTTCAATGCCTACAGTGGAAACGGGACGCTCTTCGTTCCCAACAGAGTGGGGGAAGACAGGCATAGCATTCATCTATGCTGTAATTTGTTTTGTCACCACCACAATAGTCATTTCAGTGGTCCATGAAAGAGTTCCTTCAAAAGAACACACTCCACCATTGCCTGATAAATTCTTCGACCTGTTTGGTAGGGTGGAGTGGGCTTTCTCCATCTGTGAGATAAATGGCATGTTGCTTGTGGGACTCTGGCTGATCCAGTGGCTTCTACTCAAGCACAGGTATGACTCTCAGTTGTGTTTACAGAACATGTGGCTCTCATTTATATTATCGAGGTATATTGAAGTATCTTTTTCTTCTTCTTTTTTAGGTCAATTATAGGCAGGAGATTCTTTTTCATTGTGGGAACACTGTATTTGTACCGCTGTATTACAATGTACATCACTACTCTTCCAGTTCCTGGGATGCACTTTAAATGTTCTCCAAAGGTAGAATGCATAAACATTTTGAAATACTATAATAAATACAAAAATACTATAGCTTGAAATACATTTATGCCTAGAAATGTTTTGAGAAAAATTCAACATGGGAGTCCTTACAGTTAAAATGAAATGAGTGACTTTTGGAATTACAAAAAAACAAAAATTATTTCAATTAAAACTTAAAATAAGTTCAATGTTGCTTCTTTAAACAATATTTGATATTTTTTCTTAACCATCACCACTGACGTTGTCTATACGGTATTTATCACACACTAATGTCTGACTTTGTTTGTTTTTCAGCTTCTTGGGGACTGGGAGGCACAGATGAGGAGAATAATGAAAATGATTGCTGGTGGGGGCTTGTCCATCACAGGATCTCACAACATGTGTGGAGATTATCTTTATAGTGGCCACACGGTTATGTTAACGCTCACATTCCTCTTCATCAAAGAGTGTAAGTTCTACTGTCTCTAAAATCTGTAAATTAAGAACAGAGAATCAGTCAAATCTGACCTACGTTTTATTCTTTGATAACATACATAGTAGGGATGCACAATATTATCGGCATGGTATCGGTATCGTCCGACATTAGCAGTATTTTAAATATCTGACATCGGCCATTCCATCAAAATAACTCACTGATATAAAAGGCGTTGTTTTTGTATGACAACCCAGTGACAAGGATGCCTGCATTTGCACTGTTCAAGTGTTGTCATTGTGTTAGAGTAAATGTCATGAATACATTTGACATTAAACATAATCCAATTTGAAGTGTTACATAATTTTTCAGCCCACTTTTTGGTATCTGTATTTGGTAACAGCCAAATTGACAAAGACCATGCAGAATAATGTAGTATTTTAATTCAACAGCAGAGAAAGCTATGTAGTCTGTAAGTAGATCTAGGAAAATAATGTTGGGATTGGTATCAATTATTGGCCAAATACATTTTAACATATCGGATATCTGACAAAAATCCAATATCGTGCATCCCTAATACATAACAAATAATTTGTGTACGTTGGGTTTATAACCAGGCAGCATGGTGGCTCAGTTGGTAGAGCTGTTGCCTCTCAGTGAGAAGGTCGCTGGTTCAAATCCCGGCCCGGGACGTTTCTGAGTGGAGTGTGCATGTTTTCTGTGCATGTGTGGGTTTTCTCCGGGTACTCCAGTTTCCTCCCACATACCAAAAACATGCACGTTAGACTGATTGGTAACTCTAAATTGTCTCTAGGTGTGAGTGAGAGAGTGAATGGTTGTTTGTCTCGTTTGTCTCTATGTGTCCCTGTGATGGACTGGAGACCTGTCCAGGGTGTCCCCCCCTCGCACTGTGGCCCCCGCAACCTGAAAAGAAAGAAGTGGGTAAAGATGATGGATGGTTTTAACTAACTCCATGTATCTTCTTCAGCTCTCTGTCATAGAGGTCCCAGTTCTCTTAATGTCAGGAAAGGCTGATGCAACAAAAAGGAAGTGCTAACACTTATCTCACAATATTAAAGTGAAGCCACTGTACTTATTATATAACCACATTTTTGTTCCTCATCAGGCATTTTTTTCTGTTGTTGGATGTGTGGGACGAGTTGGTGTAGAGGCAGGGCAGCCGGCTCAGGACCGGACCGGAAAGTCCCGTGTTTGATCCCCGGTCACTGCATACCTTGTTGTGTCCCTGAGCAAGACACTTAACCCCGAGTTGCTCCCGGTAGGACTGGCAGCGCCTTGCATGGCAGTCTACCGCTACTGGTGTATGAATGTGTGTATGAATGAGTGGATGGCTGGTACTGTGAAGCGCTTTGGGGCCCCTCATAGGGGGCTGGAAAGCGCTATATAAGTAAGCTCCATTTACCATTTTACTTTATTTATTTTCTTCAAACTAAGGTTTTCTACGAATGTGAAACTGCAGCCTTTGAAATGATCATGTTTAGTGTTGTTTTTTTTGTTGTTCACTGATGTGTTTGAAAACTTGTTCATCTTGGACTCCACTGTGATAGTTTTCTAAGGGCGTTTGTGTCTATAAATCTTATTGATACAGATCTGACATCTAGTGGTGAAATATGAGAAAAGCCTTGTCTAATGTTGATGGAGTGTCACCTTTCACCATCTACTCTGCTTTTTCTTCATCCTCTCACTGGTCCAAGTAGCTGATTTAGTCTGAAGTCATATACTAGCTGATAAACCTTCAAACTGTGACCAAATGAGCTCTGTTTTCAGATGTGGAATACTGTATCTGGAAAGAAATCCTCTACATTCAGTTTTATGCGCTGCTCTTTCTCTGGTTGTCAGATTCACCCAAGCGTTTTTGGTGGTACCACTGGATCTGCTGGACCTTGAGTGCTGTTGGAATTTTCTGCATTCTTCTGGCCCATGACCACTACACAGTGGATGTGGTTGTGGCGTACTTCATCACTACCCGTCTCTTCTGGTGGTATCACACCATGGCCAACCAACAGGTGAGTGCACGTTAATCTGATGACTTTATAAGTGTTGGTAACATCAAACCTTTGCTGTATTGTTGCAGAAATCCCTATAAATATCTTATAATAATATCTATATCTTATAATAGGGGAAAAATTAGAGCTTGTTGCATATCTTATATCAGTACATTACACATGTATGAGTGTTTTTAAAAAGGGGAAAAAATAATCGCTAAAATATGAAAAAGGAATGCTCTAATTGCTCAACGTGTGACAGATATTCCAGTTCAAGAGGTTGAAATAAATAAATAAACAAAAAACAAACAAATATATCCACTTGGAATACATGTAAGGTATTCTGAAATGAAGTTAAAGGAACCACAAGAAGTTTTAAAATGACAAAAAAATTATTATTATATTGTTGTTAGTTTCCTAAAACACAGTTTATTTTTTTAATTTTTTTCAGTGCAAGCTGCTAAATGATCACATAGCTAAATTAAAATCCAACCGTTGGCTTTTTAAAACTCATAATTACAACAGTTGTTTTATTTTATTGAGTACGTAGGTACGATTATCTGAGACACATTTTACAAATGAAATTTAAAGAAGTAACATGCATAATAAAGTAAAGCTGTTGCAGTTGCATATTTCTCCTTACTGACTGCTGCTACAAATCTTTGTAGAGAGCTGTGTTTCTATTAAGTGACTGTCACAGTCTGACACATTTCTGTAGATTTTTATTCATCAACTTATTCGCAGCACTTTTATATTTTCAAAAAGAAAAGAAAAATCAGCAAATTTTCAGTTCAACTAGAAGTTAGTTAAAATTTCTATTATAGTTCTTAGAGAAAAATCGGAACCAACCTTCAGAATGCAGTTGATGCATTTCTGATGTAAAGGATGTTGGATGATTTTATTCAAAGTCAAACACGTTTTAAAGTATCATTAGATTGTCAGAGTACGTGGATGTGTATCTGGACCTTTTAAGTTGTTTCTCCTTCCAATCATGTCAGATTTCTGGTTCTGTTCCTAATGATTCATTCAAATTAACTAACTGCTGTCTTTGGTATTTTCTGGGGATGCACGATATTATCTGCATGTTTGTATCAGCCGATATTAGCGATAAAGTTAAATATCGGACATCGGCCATTCCATCAAAATAACTCACCGATATAAAAGGCGCCGTTTATATATACATATCAGAGGTCGCGCTAGACTTTTTCGTTGTCGGTCGTTTTGACAGACGGGGCTAAAAATATCCGTCCAAAATTAATTTGAATCAGTCATTTAATTTTTTAAAATAATTACCATATTTTTTCATTCATTTTTATTAATAATAGTTTCAAACAAGTTGAACAGAGAATCTACATCTGCAATAACAAAAAAATAAAATGAAATACTGTAACGATGCATAAACTGCCCTGAAAACACATCTCTTTAGACTAGCTTATCATTAACTTTACTAAATGTATTTTACATTATTTTGTATTTTATATTCTTTATGTATTTTATATTTCAACTTGTTACTGCTGATGTTTGAACTGTGTTTGTTTGTTAATTGTCCTTGGGTGTCTTGAAAGGCGCTTTTAAATAAAATGATTATTATTATTATAAACAATTCAATTAAACGATAGCATCTAACCTCCTTGCTACAAGTTGATCGCTCAGTGTAGGGCGGATGACTTGTTTGACCATCGTCCTCCACTGCATCACTCCCTCTTTTTTCACCTCTATTTTTCAACACGATTGCAGTTATTGGGCTTTTTGAAGAAACTTCGTACGCTAAGCTGCCTTGACATTTTTTTCAAATGTACGTCATGCATTTTCTTCTTTTTCTTATCCCTTTGGTTTATTGGGGGTTGGCAAAAGCCGTAATGTGCAATTACCGCCACCTACTGGACTGGGGTGTGAAGTTCATGAACCGGTTGGTAGAGAGTGTATGTTAATCTTAACGACAGAAAGTGTTTTCATTTCTCCGTCATCACGTAAAATAACCAGTCAAATACGGAAAATATTCGGTTAACTCGACCTCTGGTGTGTATACAGGTAGTCCTCGACTTATGAGCGCATCGTCATATGAGGTTCCGGACTTACGAATATGCATCTCATAAAAAAAAAAAAAATAATAATAATATTTATTTATTATTATTATTATTATTATTTTATAATGAATAAATAAATGTACAGTACTGTACAGTTACCAAGCACTTAGCCTATCCTAACATAGTTAAGAAGTGAGTTGAATTGTCTCCCTCCTCCCTAGCAGGCACCATTCACATAAAGGGAGCTAGCTCCCTTTAAGTGAAAGGGAGACAATTCAACTCACTCCTTCATCTTTAAAAACTGTGTTCGGATAGGCTAGGTGCTTGGTAACTGTACAGTACTGTACATCTATTTATTTAAATTATTATTATTATTATACTTTTTTTTTTGTGATCCTACTTACAAATTTTTGACTTACGAACGGCCCGTAGGTACGGAACTCGCTCGTAAGTTGGGGACTACCTGTGTGTGTATATGTATGGCATTTTTTGTATGACTGTTGTCATTGTCATTAGAGTAAATGTCATGAATAAATTTGACATTAAACATAACCCAAGTTGAAGTGTTACATCATTTTCAGCCCACTTTTTGGCATCTGCATTTGGTAGCAGGCCAAATTGACAAAGATCATGCAGAATAATGTAGTATTTTAATTCAACAGAAGAGAAAGCTATGTACCGTGTTTTCCGGTGTATAGGTCGCACCTTTATATGTTTTTTTCATGGCCTGCGACCTATACACCGGTGCGACCTATACTGTATATGGCTTGTTATCGCTTTCGGCGAAACAAATTTTTAAATCCAGCTCATTTCACAATTACTTTCATTTATTAAGGAAAAGTTCAGCTCAGACATATATTTGCTATAATTTTTATCAAACAAATAATTGTTTTTAAGTGTTAATCTTCTTAAAAGCCTTGCTGTGCGCTCCTGTGGCAGACATTTGCAGCAGAGCTAAACGTAGGTGCGACCTATACACCGATGCGACCTATACACCAGAAAATACTGTAGTCTATCTAAAGAAGAAAAAAAAATCAGTATTGGTATCGGCCAAATAAGTTTTAACATATCGGCATATCGGATATTGGCCAAAAATCCTATATCGTGCATCCCTAATATTTTCTGTCGCCACTGATTTTTGTTTGTTGTGTTTCAGTCGCTGAAGGAGACCTCTCAGAGTAACCCGTTCTCCCGGGTGTGGTGGTACAGACTGTTTCAGTTTTTTGAGGAACACGTGCACGGTACAGTCCCTCGAAGCTATCAGCTGCCGTTTTCATGGCGAACGTTGCACTGGAGCCGTAGCGTGATTTACAGCAGACTGGACATTCAGTGACACCCCCCCATCAGGGTTCTGACGAGGACTAAGACTGAAATAAGTGCTATTTTAATTGATGGAGTGCAACACGTTCGCTGTAGTGCTGTCCTCTTCACCTTTACCAGACTCATCCCTGTCCAAATGAGTAGCACTGTGACTGTCAGGAATTTAGCTTTTCCTTCTCCATCCGGTGATATCTGTAAATACAGAACATTAATTTATTTTTCATTTTAGCATCATGGGTCACATACATTTTTGTTTTTGCAGCAAAACTGAAGCATTTCATCCAACTTGTAAAATTAAGTTTTTGTCAGAATGCTCTCAGCACAGACGTGTCAATGTTTTCATGTTTTTAGATTTGTTAGTGCAGTTTGGGTCAGAGAGGTGATCATTTGAAAATGACAATGCCATAAACATTCTTTATTCTTTTTTTTCTTCTTTTTTTATAGCAACTTTTGATAAACTCTCCTAGCTTAGATGAAACAAAGGTGCAAAGATAATATTTTTTCTAAATATCTCAAATTTTTATTTTTCAAAAATGAAGGATCTCCAACAAAAGATTTTAAAGTTTTTATCTTTTTCAAGAAAGATGAAGGAGAGCGTAGGAATCTCATTAATGCAGTGCCTTTCTTAGCTTGATTGTGAAGCGGTTCAAGTACAACATGTGTTGTGTGTCAGTGTTGTGGTGCCCCGCCGTGCCACAGCCCGTTCACAGTGTCGTCCCCATGAATGTATAAAACAACAACGCTAGCCTTACCGGAGGATTGGTCTTTCCAAATGTTCAGTGAGTGAAATGTCTCGTCAAACGATGCTTTGAGACGTCAGTTTGTGCTCACTTGGTTAGTGCTGTTACAACAGAAAGACATGACTGTTAATCATAATTTGTGTCGATAACATTTCATTTACTTCAGTCAGTCTTTTAACCTGCACCAGCCGTGTTTTTAAATCCAGAGCCCGACGTTGCTGTGGGTGGCTAATTGTACTTACAACAAATCTGAACTCATCCCTTTCTAATTGGTTATCTGATATGGAGCAGGTGCAGAGATATAAGTTGTTATTTTTGAGCTCCCGCTTTTGTTCCCCAGCCTCCTTATTGTCTGACCTCAACACCTTAGAGACATGCAGCGCAACAAGTTTGTGCTTAAAGCATAAAAACAAGCTTCAGGCGAAGTTTCTAAATGCATCTGAAGTCTATCCTGCAGTTTGAAGACACGGCAAACTGCAACACCAAACTCCTCTTACTAACACTCAGTGTGCTAGGAATCCGCTGAACATGCTGGTGCACAGAGCAGATGATTAATTTAGCCAAAAGTGATTGGGGAAAAAAATGTATTTTTTTATGAATGTGAAAATGCATCATGTATTTTTGCTAAATTTCAATCATGTATGTATTTTTTTTTTCTTTGTTTCTCTTTGTATAATGACTGAACCATATACTGTAGAGTATTATGTAGAGGGAAGAGCATCATTTCAAGCTGAATTCAGTGTCTGATGATAAAATGCACTGATGTTCCTCTGCAAATTTCATATATTAACAATAATAATGTAATACGCTTCTTTAAACCGTTAAAGATGAGAAAATAACATTTTCAAGTGAATCTGTGAAGCTAATATTATTCAATGCCAATGGTCGTCTTAATATTTGAGACAATAAAGTAAAGCTTTTCACTTCTCATAGCTTTGTTTACTTGATTGAAAACATAAAAAAAAAACATTTTAAGAGCAAATTAGGTTCTCTACAAGTGGACATTTTTATTCAAAGTGCTGTTTGATCTAAACAGCTTTTTAATTTAGTCTGAAAGCTTGAATTAGCATGACCATACTTTTAGTTTGCCAAGTTTTTTTTTAACCTTATTTTTAATGCATTTGTCCCTTTAAAAATACAAATAAAAAGATGGTCATTTTTATATATTTCTGTAAAGTATTTACCAACTTTGTTTCTCCTTTGTGTCTAAAAGAGATGTTTGTAAGATGTACTAAAGGAATCTCCTTTGAATGTTTTTTTTTTGAATAAAACATTTTACAACGTTGTGTTTGTTTCCTTCACGTTGATGATGTCATGGCAAACCCACTAACAGCCAATAGATGGACACATCGAGTCATTTAGGGAGTCCGATTAGTTCATCTGACTTTATTTCTTTTCCTTCCTCACTTTTGGTTTCTTGTTAACCTTCCAAACATTTACATTTCATGTGCAAGTAAAACATCTGACATCCAGCTGTTGGTAATTGGCCCGTTTGGCAAACTGAGCTCTTCAGGTAAACACACACCACCAGCACACACTTGTATGGAGGCCCGTGGTCACCTCAGTGGATGATGGAGACTCACCTGCTGGTGTTTCATTAAAATTTGCTGTACATATATAGCACCGTTCTATCTTATCCAGATACTCAAAGCTCTTTACAATGTGTGCCCTCATTTACTTAGCACTCTAGATCTCCACAAAGACTAATTGAACAAATCAAAAGGCCAAAGAGACTAATCAGTGATTACTGGTACTACAAATTCAAAGGTCCTGAAAGCAACAGGTAAATGCAGCACAGGGTTTATCAGCTCGTGTGAGGGTTACTTTCAGCTTTGAATGTGCAACAACTGAAAGGAGATGGAACAACATTATTACAGTTGTGATCAGACACCAGGAAAAGATGGTAAAACAGGCAGTAGACTAACATTTTACCTCCCTCTAGTCTGTGTTGTGTGTGTGTGTGTTCAGACTGTTAGCAAAATAACTCATGAGTCACTGCACTGATGTTCTTGAAACTTTCAGTAAGTGTCAAAGTTCATGCTCAATAATCCAGATAAAAAAAAATCCAACAATGTTCAGTCAGGTCCTCTGGACAGTTTCTTTTGTTGTTGTTGTTGTTGTTGTTGTTGTTGTTGTTGTTGTTGTTGTTGTTGTTGTTGTTGTTGTTGTTGTTGTTGTTGTTGTTGTTGAGGCGTTTCATCCAAAGGACTTCATCAGTCCAAGGAGCCACAACAAACTCAGTCCCACAAGCAGAACACTCACCTAGTGGACCAACCAGATTGCTGGTGGTGGTGCAGAGGTTAGAGAAGATGGGCCTGTGATTGGAAAGTCGCAGGTTCAACTCCCTGGACTGATAACATCAACATGTGGGTGGAAAAGATGAAACACCCACACCTGCCTCCACCCTCATTTGCCCCACTCTGGGCCCTTGAGCAAGGCCCTTAACCCCCCACCATCTGCTTCCTAACAGGTCTCTTGAAAATGAGTTCTCGTGACTCAATGAGACTACCTGTATAAATAAAGGGTAAATAAAATAAAATATGGTTTCTGGGGCCCGCCCTCTCCCCCGTCAACTCCTCTGAGGCAGACGTAGGCAAATTGTTTCAAAACACCAAGGTTCATGCTCAATAAACCAGGCAAAAAAAGAATCCAACAATTTTCAGTCAGGGCAACTGAACAATTTCTATTTTTTGTTTTGTTTGTTATTGTTGAGACGTTTCATCCAAAGAACTTCATCAGTCAGAGGAGCCACAACGAATGTAATCCCACAAGCAGCACACTCACATAGTGGAGCAACCGGTTGAAGTCTTTGGATGAAGGACAAAACATCTCAACAAAAACAAAAAAAGAAAGAAACCATCCAGATGGCCTGACTGAAGTTATTGGATTTTCTACCTGGATTATTGACCATGGCATGAACTTTGATGTTTTGAACCACTTTCGCTATGGCTGCCTCAGAGGAGTCAACGGGGGAGAGGGCGGGCCCCAGAAACCATCTTATCATCAGCAAACTGGTTGGCCCACCATGAGTGTGCTGCTTGTGGGTATAGTTTTGTTGTGGCTCCTCGGACTCATGAAGTCCTTTATGAAGGACAAAACATCTCAACAACAACAAAAAAAGAAACTATCCAGATGACCTGATTGAACATTGTTGGGTTTCACTAAGTAATAATCAAATGTACAGCGGATTAACTTTTGGAGTCTACCCAATTCAAGGTGGTCGCCATAGCCAGCTCACCTTAGGGAGCACAAATATAACTATAGCTTAGTCAGTTGAACAGATAGCTGACATGTGATGTGGGAGCAGCTGAGAGTGTTTCACATCACAGCACATACTCTGGTTTTGTCTCTATTATAAATAGGGAAACAGGCACAAACCAACAGAGAGCTGGATGCAGCAACATGAAACATAACTGCATCACCACCAGATGAACCTCCTTTTCATGAAGTCCTGTTGTGGACTTCAGGAAGAGGGATGCCCAACATCCTCCTCTGACCATCAACAGCACCGCAGTGGAGAGAGTGGACAGCACCAAGTTCCTGGGAGTGCACGTCTCAAAGGACCTGTCCTGGAGCAGGAACACTGCAGCACTGGCAAAGAAGGCTCACCAGCGTCTCTACTTTCTCCGCAAGCTGAAAAGGGCTGGAGCTTCAACCCCCATCATGAGCACCTTCTACAGAGGTGCCATAGAAAGTGTCCTGACCAGCTGCATCACTGTGTGGTTTGGTGCATGTACTGCATCCTGCCGCAAGAGCCTCCAGCGCATTGTGAGAGCAGCTGAGAAGATCGTGGGCACCTCCTTGCCCTCACTGCAGGACTTACACAGCAAACGCCTCACTCGGAAAGCCCACCGCATGGCAGGTGATCCCACACACCCACTACACAGCTGCTTCAGACTGCTGCCATCAGGGAGGAGACTGAGGAGTCTCCAGGCTCGAACCAGCAGACTGAGAGACAGCTCTGTTCATCAGGCAGTCAGAATGCTAAACACTCTGCCTGCTCTGCCTCCCCTCCCATTTGAACTGCCTTAACACTAAAACTTTCTCACATATTATCACTCAACACAAAGTTTTTAACACTAGACTCTGTGTCACCAAACGGGTTTTCACTAAACTCTCGGTCATGTGCTCATACAGTTTGCACTACTTCTCATACTTGCACTAATGTCTGTATTACATCACTGCCTATAATCATAATACTGTTTACATTCTCTGTTTACATTTATTAATACTGTTTACTTTTATTACTACTGCTTACATGTAATTACTACTGTTTACATTTATTTACACTACTCTAATATCTACACCACTGCTGGTACATATACAGTGTGCTCTGAACGGTCTTATTTAGGGATGCCCAATGTGCCTTACTGCATATGCCACTTTTTGCCTCTACAACAACATCAACTACTACCTCATACATATACTGTGTACATTGACTCATACGCTGCTTTGCCACTTTGCAAATGTCAATGCTAGAAACCTTTAGTTTATTTTAGTTATACTTTTTATACTCTTTTTTTATACCACTATGCAAAAAAAAAAAAAAAAACTCAGGACAGTGTTAGTTTTACTATTTTTATGCTTATGTCTATTATTATATGTTTCAGTGTTTCAATGTTTAGATGTTTACTGTTGCACCGAGGGACTGAGAGAAACGCAATTTCGGTCCTGTGTATGTCCTGCACTGTACATATTGCAGATCTGACAATAAAGTTGACTTTGACTTTGACTTTGACTTTGTCCTGAACAAACCTAATTTGCACCTATGTCTCTCCAGAGTTCAGGTTTATTGGTTTGTTCCATATGAAGACTGCAAATACAGTAATCATTTTATTTGCAGGCAAAACACACATTAGCTGATCAAATCCATCCAACAACAAAATTAAGCGTTGTGGTAAAATAACACTGTGACAAGTGCAAAACAACTATTCTTTAAAAAAATATCAAGGATATTTGGACTTTTCTTAATTTGATTATGCATACTGTAAACAATAAAAGAAGACTTAGAATTCAGCTCAGTCCACAGGGTTGCAGGAGTCCCAAATAAACTTACATCATGACTTTGGCTTGGTGAAGAAACTTTAGCTTCAAGCTTGATGTGGAGAGTTCTGCAGATGTTTGCCAGAGAGAGCAAGAGGTCCTGATCATTCCTCGGTCCAAAAAGAGGGGCATGTGTTTATTTTTGTGCCGGCTCCTCCGTCCACTGGAGATTTTGTTGCTACCCTGGAGAGATGTGGCCAGCCAAAGCCAAACTCCCACACACTAGCACAAACTAAAACAAGCAGAGGGGGAGTGCTCTGAACATCTTGTAGTTTCAGCTGACTTCATTACGCAGGCCAGAGAGATGCTGTCAGGACAGCTAATGAAAATGGAATTATGCAGGCTGAAAATACCAAGCGGTCATTATTATTATCACCTTAAACTTGATTCAAAAAGATAAAACTGATGATTTTTGATGGGATGCTTTATCAAAATGGTCCTAGTCAGAAAAGGCTGGATTGCACTTTCTGATACTGCCTCAAGTGGATGAGTTCAAGTATCTCTGGGTTTTGTTCATGAGTGAGAGAAAAATGGAAAGTGCTACCACAATATTTCATGGTCCAACTAACAAAGCCGGGGTCATACATGGGAAAGCAGAGAAAGAAACCAGAGCCAAAACGTAATCCAAGTGATGGGTCCGGCAACACCGATGCGTCGGTGCATGCGTCGAGCTTCATAGAGCAAAACTATGGAAGGCCAGCGTTGCCAAATACTTGTGAAAATTACATGTTACATCGACACGTTAATGACGTGTAAACAACGCGTCAAATACGCGTCAAATTCGCCTCGAAAAATGACGCGTAAACGACGTGTAAACAACGTGTAAACAACGCGTCAAAGACGCGTTAGTTACGTGTCATTGACGCGTCGAAATTTCACACGCATTTGACGCGTTTATCAACGTGTCAACAACGTGTAAAGTACGCGTTGTTTGGTTAAGACGTAAACAACATCTGTTTATGTCCCTCTTGGGTAACTTCACTTCTTGACAGCTTCATTCGCGTCTCTTCTCATTGGCTGTCAGGTCCAGGGCTAAACCACTTCAGCAAAACAGAGGGGTGATTCCAAGGTCCAGGGCTAAAGCACTTTAACAGAGATGTAAACAGACGGAGAAACTACATTTCTGCTTATATTTTACTTTTAAAAAAGCCAGATGTTTCTTTTACTGTTTAATGAAGTTATTAATAAATCTAATAAGTGTTTAATTAACCTGTTTCTGTTTCCTATTTCTGACCAACGGCTTATATGTAAAGTAATATGTGTAAAATGTTTTTATACTAATGTGAAAAAATGTAACGTCACATAGTTAGATATGTAAAGTAATAATATACATACATACATATAAATATATATTTATATATATAAACATATAAATAGTCACATCATAATTTACACCTTATGTTTGCGTGTAAATACAATGGCGCCGTCCGTGTATTTTCTCACTTTACTTGTAGTTTAAAAATTATAAAAACTAAAGAGCCTACAGTATTTTTACAGTCATTTTACAGTTAAAATAAATGTATCCAAAAAAAAAACTAGTGTCACAAATAATCGCCTCCTATTTCTGACCAACGGCTTATATGTAAAGTAATAAAGATAATTTTTCTTTGTCAAAGACTCTTCAAAATGTTTTTATTCAACAGTTAAAAAATGTAACGTCACATAGTTATACTGTATATGCAAAGTAATAATAACATATACATATAATATATATAAATATATATATATATAAATATATATATATAATATATATATATTTATAAACATATAGTCAAACTGTAAAACACTTAAACATATAATAATAGACATAAGCCTAAAATAGTAAAACTGTAACACTGTCCTGAGTTTTTGCATAGTGGTATAAGAGTATGAAGATTTACACCAACTCTAAAACTAAAAACTAAAACACTAAACATTTAATGAACATAATACTGTCTTGAGTTCTTGCATACTAGTATAAAAAAGTATAACTATAAAATAGACTAAAGGTTCTAGCATTGACATTTGCAAAGTGGAAAAGCAGCATATGAGTTAATGTACACAGTATATGTATGAGGTAGTAGTTGATGTTGTTATAGAGGCAAAAGTGGCATATGCAGTAAGGCACATTGGGCATCCTTAAATAAGGCTGGTCAGAGAATACTGTATATGTATCAGCAGTGGTGTAGTTATAAAAGTAGTGTAAATATAAACAGTAGTAATAAATGTAAGCAGTAGTAATAAATGTAAACAGTATTAATAAATGTAAACATTGAATGTAAACAGACTATAGGCAGTGATGTAATACAAACATTAGTGCAAATATGAGAAGTAGTGCAAACATCATAATTTACACCTTACGTTTGCGTGTAAATACAATGGCCCCGAGTGTTGGGCTCGAGTGTCCTGCCCTGTCCTGTCCTGTCGGCGGGGCGCGGGGTGGGCCGGATCTTGGATGTCTGCTACTCTCCACCCCAGAATGAATGGACCTACCTCCTGGGTTTGGATGTGGGCTGCCCCATGTAGGGAGCAGGTACATGTCTTGGACCTGGGGGGTATAGAGTGTGCTTCGGGATTATGATTGGAGCGTGTCGTTATTGTTTGTCTTTCTATGACTGAGGGTGAGGATGAGGGTGGGTCTAAATGAGTGTGTCTGTGTATGAATGTTTAAGTGTCAGGCTGGGACTTGGACTGCCCCCTCTCTGATACTTCTAAGGCTACCTAGTGTCGCGCTCCTGCCACGTGGCCCCCTGGTGGGTGTTCCTCTGCCTGCGGGCGTGCTTGGGACCCTCACTATCTGGGGCTGGGCGCTTGGGCGTTGGTCGGCTCGGCCTGGTGGCTGCCTGGCGGGGCTCGGGTCCTCTGGTCCTGTCGGGTCTGGGCCTGAGGGGTGGGCGTCCCCGGTGCCCGAGCATCGGTGACCGGCCCTGGGGCTACATCGGTGCAGCGGGCTCTGGCGGGGGCCTGTGCATTTGTCGCTGTTGACCCCGGGGGGTCATTGTGTGTGGTCCCTGGTGGGGTTCGTCCGGTTCTTCCCCTTGGTCGGATCTGGGGAGTGGACGAGTGGCTCGTCCTGTTCGGGTGGTCCTGGGGACTCTGGGCTCGGGGTCCTTCCTGGGGTCTTGGGCTTTGATCGCCCTTTCGTCTGTCTCGGGCTTTGGGGGGACAGATCTCTGATACTTCACAATCGCTACTAAATGTTCTATTGGAGGAACCTTATTCACTTATGCATGCTCACAACCACACACAAATGGATGCAGGGATGTATATGTAGATATATGTAGATGGGTATATAAATGAATATAAATATATATGTATGTATACTGTATATATATTTGTAGGTATGGGTATGTTTATATATAGAAATCTAATGCAAGGTCATGAATATTATCAGTCTTTATGCTTGTATGTTTCGTTGCTGTGTTCTGTCATGTGCTTTGCAGGATTGTGGACGGAGGTTTGGTGTGTTTGCCTTGTGCTCTTTTTGTGGATAATTGTTGTTTTGTTGTCTCACTTTCTCTTTTCTTTCTTTCTCTCTATTAAAAAAAAAATAAATAAATAAATAAAAAAAAATAAATAAATAAAAAAAAAAAATAAAAAAATAAAAAAAAAATACATATTGGAGTGAGAGGATGGCTATAAGGTGTGAAGGGAGGCCATCTATAAATGGAAAAAAAAAGAAAAATAA
>JBBPBX010001319.1:4833-29760 GCA_038048925.1 Garcialebias charrua
GACTGCCAATTCTCACTGCCTTTTTGTCTCATACAGTTTCCATTTCAGGTAAAGCTGCATTCTGTGTTTATGCTTCAGTCAAATGAAATGCCCTTTTCACAAACATGACAGTTTTTAAGGTGTGCCAGTTGTGCATCATTGTTTGGTATTAGGAGAGGAGGAGGGGAAGATGTAGAGATAGATATATTTTTAATAAAAACAATTAAAACATTAGTTCAGTCATGTACAGTTGCAGCGTGGAGCATTTTTGATCGTACATGCTGTTCCTTCTTTGTCAGGCGTTCCCTCTCTTCAGACAGAGCTGTGCGATGTTGAGGAGGTGTGTGTTTCAACTTGTGAAATGTTTGTCCTGCTGGGTCTTGCGTGGGAAGCTTTATTAAATGTTTGTAAAACCAGAAATCTTTCAGAAATATCCTTACATGAATTTTTGTATCGGTTTTCTATAAATGGACAAAATAGCTTTTTTAATATTTATTTTATGTGTTGGGGTGGAGATGGTCATTAGATGGGAGGTTCCAACTTTCTGTTTTAGACTGAAAAAGTGAAGAAAAAATGACTTAAGAAAGTCCTATTTTATAAACTGGAACTTCAGTTTGGAAGGGATCGCCTACTTAATAAGCATTCATTTCTAATGAAACACTGCTAAGACGTTTTTGAATCTTTCTGAGGAGGAAAAAAAGTATTTTTGACGCAGTTCACGCCTGTCACTAAAATTCCAATCAGAGCCTTCAAATTGTATAAATAGTGTTAAACCGAGGTGTGAACAGCCTCTATGTGCATTAACCATTTCACTCAAACCACCGTCGGCTGATTAGAACTGGTCGGTTAAATAATCTGTCTCTTCTCTGCACTCCCTGCAAACAATCATGGTGTTACATAACTGTTGACACATAAAATAACTACCGGTAATTACAGCTAAATACAATTGGGAAAAAAACATCTGAAAATACAGCAGAAGAACTACATGACTCAACAAGAGTCTGCAACTAAAACGCACGCACGCACGCACGCACACACACACACACACACACACTGACCATTTACAATTGGATCAACCAAGGTGGATGTAGTGCCAGGTATGAACAAGGCCATAGCTGCTAGGAAACCCACAATTTAGTGCCAGGAATCCTCAAAATAAACTATTAAATATTAGGGATGCACCGATCCGATACCAGTATCGGTATCGGTCCCGATATTAAACAAAGTTCTAGATCGGGTATCTGTGACAATGGACCCGATCCATAAGGGCAATCTATACAGTTTATATCTATGCTGAGCTCCGTGTGTGATGTAACGTTATGTGCCAGCGACACGCAGTGCAGTGGCACGTGCAGTTTTCCAAATGGAGCGAGAAAGGTGAGACATCGGCTGTCCTCTGTATTTATTGTGGGACAGCGCGCGGAGGAGATGTGTGTGTGCTGCACACATCTCCTCCGTGCGCTGTCTGCTGTCCTCTGTATTTACTGTGGGACAGACGCGGAGGAAATGTGCGCGCCGCACCTCCGCATCTCCTCCACTGAGCAGAAAATATTTGTCAGAAACGGCTCTACCTGAACTGCACGGTAAAGTGTGCAAGGAGCCAAGATGGTCTAGTGGCAGGGCTTTTGACTACGGATCCGAAGGTCGCGGGTTCGCGCCCCGGCCACTACCCAGCTTGGGGTGTCTATGAGTGCACACCTATTTCTCCAGCTCCCCGGGCGCTTTCGGGCTGCTCACTGCACCACCTGGTAGGTGGTTGGGTTAAATGCAGAGACGAATTTCGTCTGTATCATATGCAGATGACAGGAATAGACATTATTATTATTATTATTATAAAAGATGTTATAAAGCCATGAGTTTCACGACAGACATTTGGAGCTCTGACGTCTCCCCCGTGTCACTTTTAAGTTTAACGGCACACTGGCTGGATGAGAGTTTTGTGCCACACAGCGCAATGTTGAACGCAACAAACTTTCATGGGTCACACACCAGTGAAGCGATAGCAGCTAGCCTGAAGGAAATGTTTGACAAGTGGCAAATTCCGTTGAGCAGCAGGGGCGGTTCTGGGGTGGGGCCAACAATGGCCGGTGCCCCTGTAACATGGAGCCTGGCCTATACCTGTGGCCCACCCTCCGTAGGGCAGCCAATGTTGTTATATAATTTTGGACTGAGAAACTGAACCAAGACTTCACCTAACAGTTATTTTCATTATAATTTTATTTGCTTATTAATATATTTTCTTCAGTCAATACAAATACTGTCTGTAAAATGTTTAATATTTTTCTCATTTGATTTTTTAAACCATTTTCTTTGGTTACAATGGTTAATCACTGCTTTAAAAAAATAAGAGAGAATATTTTGAATTCCTAATTGCACTCACTGAACAAGTTAAATTTAAAGATTTTTTTTTATGTGTTCGACTAAGCTTGTGAACAGTTATTTTATTTAAGATTGCTGTACTGGTGCATAGTTATAAAATAAATGTGCAATTCAGTAGTTCATTTATGTCTGTTTTTTTGTTTGTTTTTTTTTAATAGGAAAGAAATGTTTCAATTAATGCTGTTTTTCAATATCGGATCGGATCTGTATCGGCCGATACTAAACCTNNNNTGTACGAGATCTCGCAATATTAAACTCCCGCGATATCTCTCGTTGAGAGGTAACGTTGTCTCGCGAGTCGCTAATGCTAGCGCTAGCAGAGCCCCTAGCAAGTCAGCGTCACGGACAGCATGGCTTCGCCGGATGAAGTTGCTATAGAAGACGCCCCAACTACTGATGGAGGGTCCCGGCGCTGCCGACGCTGCCCCGAATGTAAAGACACACTTGTGTAAACACCGGTGTGACCGGCGTTGCCAGATAGAGTCCCACCCACCCAAAGCACTCTTTACCCGCAAAAGTCAGAAGGAAAATCGCGGTGAACCGCCCAATCTGGCAACACTGGTGAGTGACGGCTGCAGATTCAGTGCTGATGCGGATATTTATGTTCAATTTTTGGAAAGTCCTGCGTGAATATCTATTTTTTTAAACAAAGTTGAACGTTCTAAGGTCTAAGGAGATTCAATCAGTAAAATGAAGACATCAGTTGAGTTTGTAATACATGTTAAAACAGAATAAAAGCCTTTTTGCGGCATAAAACCGATCTTTGAAGTTTTCTTGAACTAATATTAAAATCTCGTCTCGTTCTCGCGAACTCTGTAATTTGTCTCGTCTCGTCTCGTCTCGAGAGTTTTGTGTATCGTTACACCCCTAGCCGATACTAAACCTCAGATATCGGAATCGGTATCGGAAGTAAAAAATGTGGATCGTGCATCCCTATTAAATATTCTCATCTGTTGGCAAGAACAAATCCCCTGCTTGTTCTTTGTTCTGCTGCTAGTTCCTTTTTTCAGAAGTACCATGAGTGACGTGAACAGCCTCTCAGCAGAGGTGACCCGGGCCTTACAGCTGACCAAGCCTCGGGACATTTCCCCTTTCAGTGTTTTTCTGTCGGCCATTAAACAGCCAACCTCTAACCCACATTCTGTTCTGCCTCGCTCTTTGCCTATTTTTTTTTTGGTTCTTCTTTTATCAGTGTACAACCTCACTTAGTTTATCTTCTTCCTGAAAGCCTCACATGTTCTTGTTTCCTTTACGATGCGTTGAAGGTTGAACAGAGCTGACCGTCTGTGTGTTTTCACGTTAGAAAGTGCTGACTTGTAATTTGTATTAGTCAACTTCCTAAGACTGCAGACATGGTGAAACATGCTTTGTTGGTGCAACATACTGACCAAACAGGAAAGTGCAGAAATGACTTGAAGGCTGGATGAATTCAAGGATGTTGATGCCTCCAGTGCAGTTTTGTTTATAGACATAACAGAGCAGAGATCTGCTGTAGCTTGTCTAAAACTTTATTAACCAGTGCAACGAACAGCTGTAGAAAAGAGAGCTCCACCTTGTCAAACAGTATAAGCAAGCTTGTCTTTAAAGCTACAGGGGAAACACTCGAGCAAAGAGTTTTATAGCAGGAGGGAGCCATTTTCTGCATATGGTTGTTCCTGCTTTGTGCAGCTAGTCCACAGGAACAGCAACAGGAAGTTTCATAAAACAACAAGCAACACTTTCACCAAAACTTGTTCACTGAAAAGTTGGCGTTTCAACATAGAGGAAGCAGTTTTTCATTTATATACCATCTGTTGGCCTGTACTTTTAAAATGTGTAGATAATCATTATTCAACTTTATTGAAATGGGCAGTTTGTTGATACTTATTATTTAATGTTAATAAATTAACTGAAAATGTCTGTGTGGCAAAAATGCCACCTTAGTTAATTTTAGGTAATGGCACTGAGTGACTTTTTGGCATTTTTTGTAAACATGAGAGCTTAAGTGAAAAAGAAAGTTGTGTAAGACTGGTGCAGCAGTCGGTATCTACGTATCAGTATGTTGCAGGGGCGTAACTTTAGGTCTAACATTGGGGGGGTTGTGATTAACAATAAACACGAAAAAATTGTACACTATACGCTTCAGTGTTTAATACGCGTCATCTCTTCTTCTTCTTCTTCGATGGTGTTTACTGGCAGTTTACAAACTCAGTGCATTACCGCCATCAACTGGACGGAGATGTAATTCAAGAGTCTACTTTCAACAAAAAATAAATAAATAAATAAATTAATTAATTAATTAAAATAAAATTAAATCCTTTCAGCTAATTTTGTAACTTTCAAATATTTAACAAATGCTTTAGTTATAACCTGTGACTGATTTTTCTTCAATAAAGTAACCATTGTCACCGAACTCCCCATTACCCTTTCCAGTGCCTTCCTCTCTTTATTATATTTCTTACAATAAATCAACACATGTTCCACTCCTTCCAGTACCCCACAATTAGAGCAGTCACCTGATGGATGTTTTCCTATTATCTTTAGACCACTATTTAATGTAGTGTGCCCAAGCACTTTGAGATTTTTATTAATGAAAAGTGCGGTATAAATTGAATTTATTATTATTATTATTATTATTAATCCTCAACTTAATCCATACTTCCTCTCTCCTAGACATTAAACTACTATCGTCACTTAGGAGTACCTCCTTCTGTATGTTATGTAAATGTCTTCCTCTTTCCTCTAAATCCCACCTCTCCTGCCACATATCATTTATTTTATCTTTAACAATTATTTTTATTTCTGCTTTACTTAATGGGACATCATATTCAATTTCTCTTGCTGTATACGCGTCATCTCCACGCGACGCGTCAGCTTTGTCCTGATCAAGATGGCGGCGACAGGACCCAGCTAGTACGAAGAACTTCACAAAGAAACACGGTAAAAACAATTATTTCTTTGCGAGAAAAAATATATTACTAAGCTGACTTTATAGAAGACGTGTTCTTGAGTTTAACTAAATGTTCAAATCGGCTGGATTTAAAAAAAAAAGTTCGCTGATTTTTATGCAGGCGCCAGGCGGGTCAAACCGGACGCTTTCTTTCTTTAAATTTAGCTAAATAAACGCTTAAAAATATACAGTATTTCTTCGCTGACTTATGGGTGATAGTAGACGTACTCCTGAGTTTGACGAAATGTTCAAATCAGCTGGATTTAAAAAAAAAAAAGTTCGCTGAATTTTATGCAGGCGCCAGGCGGGTCAAACCGGAGCTTTGTTTCTTTAAATTTAGTTAAATAAACGCTTAAAAAATATATTTCTTACCTCACTACAGCAGATGGGCTCCTGAGCTGAACCAAATGTGAAATCAGCTTGATTTAAAAATCCGCGGTGTGGTTTATGAGTGGTATCTTGCAAACAAAAACAGCGAACCTCACAGCTAATAGCAGCTACATCCATAGCAAGGGGCGGGCAGCGACAGAGTCAGTCCGACCAAAGGAGGCCTTTTTCGAACACATGCATGTAGAAACTTCTGGGCAACTTCATGAGCAGCTCCGTGACTCACGTGACTTCCTGTAGCCGGTGAGATGGGTGATACCAAATTATTTGCATGGGAGGGGGTCAGTCCTCAGGGAGTTTGTTAAAAACATGCAGCAATTTTACTAAAAAATTTGAATGAATAAAGAAAATCAATTATTGATGTAAGATATGTATAATGACGAAATGATTTCATTTTATTGGGGGGGTTAAATGACCGGATCAAATTATTGGGGGGGTCAAAACCCCCCTAACCCCCGTGTAAATTACGCCTATGGTATGTTGTCAGTGGTTTAAAACATCTGAGATGATGAAGCTTTAAACATTTTTCTCTTTTAAAAATAAAGACACAATGAAAGAATTTTCAAAAGAATGTTTTATTAAATTAATTGTACAGCCATTAGCGAGAGACGGCAGTAATGTAGAGTATTAGCAGTGACTAAACACATTAAAACCCCAGAAATGTGAATAAAATTGTAGTTTATTACAGGAGTTGGTGCCATTTAAGTGAGTAAATTGACCGTACATCATCTTCTTACAGATCTCATTCTGTATATTTTCACAATGAGCAAGCATCACATGCTTAATTTAAAAAAAAATCCTCCCAGAAATGTTTTCCATTTCATTGGAAAAACAATTTAAACACATTGATGTTAAAGCAAAATGACCAGCGCTCCAAACGAGACAGAGACCCGGGAACCAAAATAAAGACGTTAGCTCATTTAATTCTACAGTCCATCTTCTTACCCTCTTGTGCAACAATTTCTTCTGAGCATGCATCTAATAACTGTTTTATTAGCTACATATTAGTATGGCTACATGTTCGTATAAGTCATGCTCTGAAATATCTCTCTTGTTTACTGTCCTTGAACACTAACTTCTATTTCCATCGATTCTGAAACCTTAACAGAACCTACTGCTAGAAGGTGGGGGTGTGCTGGGAGGGTTAGGAGGGTGACCTTGAGCTATGATGCATTTGCTTGGAAAATCAAGACTAGTTACCCGTAATTAGTTGCAGAAGACTAAATAGAAGTACAGTAGTTGTTACATTTTCTGGAAACTAGGGTTGGGCATAGTCTGAATTTAAATGATTCCTGTTCCGATTCTGATTCCTCGTTTCGATTATTTATTTATTTTTAGAGGCTGGGTTAAAAAAAAAAAAGTTGCATGTTATAAATGAGCTATAATAGTTAGCCAGAGTTCTTTCTGGATGAAATAATTTGAACTTTTATTTGAATTTTAATTCTATGAACTTTTTACTTTTTGTTAAATTTATTATGACAGGGCTATTTTCAACCAGTATATAAATATCAAACTTATGAACTTTAATATACGGTAAATGTTATGAAGTTTTGTTTCACGGGTACACTTTCACAAGTTTTATGTTTGAAAACCTCATGGAAACATTTCCACATGTCCAGTGTGTGATGCTGCAGCAATTTTACTGAGCTCTCACTGATGGGCTAACCTGCTGTTGAGTAATGACCAAAATTATTATTATTATATAAAAAACAACTTGTACAATCAGTCCAGATTAGCAGCGGGTACAGTATAAAATCAGAAACTGTTCTTGTTGAGGAAAAGGATCATATCTGCTTCTCAGGCAGTATGTGTGAGCGTTCTGGACAGACACTGTCTCCTGCAGTGGAGCATGTTTGCTGGGTGTAGAAGAAGCTTGAACACAAATATGAGAATGCAAGATCTGACAGCAAAGGATAAGTCTTGTGTTGGTTCTACCACCAGCAGCAGTTCTCCGATAGAACGGCTAGTGGAATGTCCTGGTACATCTGCAGCCCTCTTTCCATTTGTTTCTTCATGGACATGGAGCTGTGACATTATGTTCTGCTCCTCTTCCTCAGCAAAAAGCTTCTCCAGTGGAGACTTTCTGGACAGACTGCGGGAGGTGGTTCCTAAACAAACAGGTTAATCAGTATCATCACAAAAAATGGATCATTAAAGTCATGACCATTATTAAGATTGAGAATCGATATAATTTATCATACACTTACACTGCTCTTCATCCTCCACTCCTTCATTATCAGGCCTTTCCTCAGACTGCATGGTGACCCCATCATCTCCAGTCTTTATCTGTTGACCACACACACAAAAAAAACATTACTAGCATTTAGATTAGGGATGCACCGATCCACTTTTTTTTTCCCGATCCGATCCTGATACCTAAATCTGGATATCGACTGATGCCGTTCCGATATTTTTTCATTCAACCTTTATTTATACAGGTTAATCCCATTGAGCCTTGGGGACTCGTTTACAAGCGAGACTAGAATTTTTAACAAAGAATGATGACAACGGTAGACAACAAGACAACAATAGACATTCATAAAAGATGTGTACAATTTATTTTTTTACAAGTTAAAATAAAATTGCATCCATTATCGATTTTATGAGGCTGTAATAATCTCCTCTCTTGAGGTAAGTTTTATTAATATTGGATAAGTTTCAAAGTTAAAATTACATCCTGCTAACACAAAACATGTTTTTTTTATTCCTAGCTTTAAAGTAGAGATGGGACCGATCCAATACAGTATCGGCCTCTGATACAAGCATTATTTACGTATCGGATTTTTCCGATCCAACCTGCAGAGATTTCCGATCCTTGATACATGTCGGTGTTTGATGAAACTTCTCATGTGATTCCTTACCAGCTACTCTGCAAGTTGGCTTCAAACTATGGAATGGATTTCTTGAACGGAGGTGTGTCTCATGAACCCAGAGTAATAAGACCCACTTCACATTCAGGAAATCCATTTCATAGTTTGCAACCAGCTGAAACATGCAGTAGCGCTGTGGATATCAGCTAACCAACTGTTCATGGAAACATGTCCGCTGTGTGGAAGTATTTTCCACTAGAAACACCACGAAGCAAGACTGCAACGTACAATGTCTATAGAGCCATAGCATCACATTAAACCGCGGTAAAGTTAGTTTTACGTTGGACATTTGAGCTCCGTGGCTTCAGCAGTGCACTCCTCTCACTCAACCCGAAGCAGGTAGCCCGACCCCGGCCAACCGCGCCCAATCTGCCCCGCCTGGCTTGGAGGGGGGGCATGTATAGAACGCTCGTAAGAACACTCGTATCTTGAGCAGAACGCTCGTATCTTGAGCAGAACGCTCGTATCTTGAGCAGAACGCTCGTGTCTTGAGCAGAACGCTCGTATCTTGAGCAGAACGCTCGTATCTTGAGCAGAACGCTCGTGTCTTGAGCAGAACGCTCGTGTCTTGAGCAGAACGCTCGTGTCTTGAGCAGAACGCTCGTGTCTTGAGCAGAACGCTCGTGTCTTGAGCAGAACGCTCGTGTCTTGAGCAGAACGCTCGTGTCTTGAGCAGAACGCTCGTGTCTTGAGCAGAACGCTCGTGTCTTGAGCAGAACGCTCGTGTCTTGAGCAGAACGCTCGTGTCTTGAGCAGAACGCTCGTGTCTTGAGCAGAACGCTCGTGTCTTGAGCAGAACGCTCGTGTCTTGAGCAGAACGCTCGTGTCTTGAGCAGAACGCTCGTGTCTTGAGCAGAACGCTCGTGTCTTGAGCAGAACGCTCGTGTCTTGAGCAGAACGCTCGTGTCTTGAGCAGAACGCTCGTGTCTTGAGCAGAACGCTCGTGTCTTGAGCAGAACGCTCGTGTCTTGAGCAGAACGCTCGTGTCTTGAGCAGAACGCTCGTGTCTTGAGCAGAACGCTCGTGTCTTGAGCAGAACGCTCGTGTCTTGAGCTGAACGCTCGTGTCTTGAGCTGAACGCTCGTGTCTTGAGCTGAACGCTCGTGTCTTGAGCTGAACGCTCGTGTCTTGAGCAGAACGCTCGTGTCTTGAGCTGAACGCTCGTGTCTTGAGCAGAACGCTCGTGTCTTGAGCAGAACGCTCGTGTCTTGAGCAGAACGCTCGTGTCTTGAGCAGAACGCTCGTGTCTTGAGCAGAACGCTCGTGTCTTGAGCAGAACGCTCGTGTCTTGAGCAGAACGCTCGTGTCTTGAGCAGAACGCTCGTGTCTTGAGCAGAACGCTCGTGTCTTGAGCAGAACGCTCGTGTCTTGAGCAGAACGCTCGTGTCTTGAGCAGAACGCTCGTGTCTTGAGCAGAACGCTCGTGTCTTGAGCAGAACGCTCGTGTCTTGAGCAGAACGCTCGTGTCTTGAGCAGAACGCTCGTGTCTTGAGCAGAACGCTCGTGTCTTGAGCAGAACGCTCGTGTCTTGAGCAGAACGCTCGTGTCTTGAGCAGAACGCTCGTGTCTTGAGCAGAACGCTCGTGTCTTGAGCAGAACGCTCGTGTCTTGAGCAGAACGCTCGTGTCTTGAGCAGAACGCTCGTGTCTTGAGCAGAACGCTCGTGTCTTGAGCAGAACGCTCGTGTCTTGAGCAGAACGCTCGTGTCTTGAGCAGAACGCTCGTGTCTTGAGCAGAACGCTCGTGTCTTGAGCAGAACGCTCGTGTCTTGAGCAGAACGCTCGTGTCTTGAGCAGAACGCTCGTGTCTTGAGCAGAACGCTCGTGTCTTGAGCAGAACGCTCGTGTCTTGAGCAGAACGCTCGTGTCTTGAGCAGAACGCTCGTGTCTTGAGCAGAACGCTCGTGTCTTGAGCAGAACGCTCGTGTCTTGAGCAGAACGCTCGTGTCTTGAGCAGAACGCTCGTGTCTTGAGCAGAACGCTCGTGTCTTGAGCAGAACGCTCGTGTCTTGAGCAGAACGCTCGTGTCTTGAGCAGAACGCTCGTGTCTTGAGCAGAACGCTCGTGTCTTGAGCAGAACGCTCGTGTCTTGAGCAGAACGCTCGTGTCTTGAGCAGAACGCTCGTGTCTTGAGCAGAACGCTCGTGTCTTGAGCAGAACGCTCGTGTCTTGAGCAGAACGCTCGTGTCTTGAGCTGAACGCTCGTGTCTTGAGCTGAACGCTCGTGTCTTGAGCTGAACGCTCGTGTCTTGAGCTGAACGCTCGTGTCTTGAGCTGAACGCTCGTGTCTTGAGCAGAACGCTCGTGTCTTGAGCAGAACGCTCGTGTCTTGAGCAGAACGCTCGTGTCTTGAGCAGAACGCTCGTGTCTTGAGCAGAACGCTCGTGTCTTGAGCAGAACGCTCGTGTCTTGAGCAGAACGCTCGTGTCTTGAGCAGAACGCTCGTGTCTTGAGCAGAACGCTCGTGTCTTGAGCAGAACGCTCGTGTCTTGAGCAGAACGCTCGTGTCTTGAGCAGAACGCTCGTGTCTTGAGCAGTTCATCCAGCTAATTCAAAGAAACCATCTGTTTTCTCTCACAGAGTTTCTGTGGCGTCACGTCACACCCTGCCCGCTGTCTGTCTCTGGAGGGTCTCCAGACTCCATCTGATTGAACCCCAACCCAACCCTTCATGTTTTCACATCTCAATACTTGAGATGGCATTTTAAACTGTTAATTTTTTATTGAATTCAGTAGTTGACCAACCTATTGAAAACATTTACCGGGTATTCATCCAAAATTAGCATTTTCTGAATGAAGACAGAAATGATTAGCTCCATTTTGTTGATGTTTTCAGAACACAGCAGTTACTCGTCTTGGGCCCAGTCCACACTACTCTAGATATTAAAAAAGGGAGATTTTCTGTTACGTAGACAAATTCTTGAGGGTTCAGTAAAGAAAAGATGAAAATATACATACACCATAATGCAGCTGTGCTGTCTTTCAAAGTGACTGATGTTAAATCAGGTTTTGACGTGAAAAAGAATCGTAACCCACCACAGCTCCCAGTGTTCACTGTGAACAGGCTGACTGTCTGACCCTGGACCACACAGTTGACAATGATCAGTCGTGTCCCACAGCCTGATGTTTCTTCTCCCCCTGCAGGATACAGAGGCTGCTCTGCTGGTGCGGCGCCAGTCTCGGACCTGGTGCTGGTGCATGTGCCTGGGTCTGGCCCTCATGCTGTCTGGTGTGGTGGTTGCAGGAGCTTATCTGTACCGCTACTATGTCTTGGAGGTGAGTCCCTTGAGCACAGAAGAGGTGCCCTGCACTGTAAATGCTGAAATATACCTGAGCGTACATGCAGTACGCCTCTGTACGACGTACGTACGCTAAGGCAAAAGCGTAGCCCCGCGCAGCCCCTCAGGGCACGAACGCGCAAAGCTTCTTTTTTACGACCGCGCACGCTTGCGCGGTGTCTGACCATAAACTTCCCCGGCGCCGGACTGTTTTGTATGTTACACAAATGAATTAAATTCCTCTTCTTTATCGCTGATCGGGCCTTTTCTTTTGTTTTTTTGCCTAAAGTCAAGTAATCGCTTCTTCCTCCGTTCACTCATGACTGAAATGAATGAATTCAGGTCCTACCTGGGTGCGCGAGGCTTTATATTCCCTGGTGGGCTGCAGGAAAAGCGCTCCCTGTTATTATTTTTATTTCTGAGAGAACTTTTTATAACATATAAAGTAGAAACACCGCAGCAGAACACCGCAGAAGAACACCGCAACCGGCTGCTCATAGAGTGAGCTGACGAGCTGTCAATCATTTCAGTAGGCGTGTCAGCAAGTGACCAATCAGCGACCTCAGTTTGTCCCCCTCTGCTCGCAGGTGCTCGGGGCTGCTCACATGACAACCAGGATTTGGAGCGAAACAACAAGTATTTGGAGCGAAAACGCGAGCATTTGAAAAGCGTAGATTCTGAAGCTATATCAGCGAAACGCATGCGCACAAAATGCGCGCGTAGAGTGGCGTATTCCTGGACGCTCAGGTATATTTCAGCCTTAAGGCAGTGGCACAAGATCAGTTTGTCAAAAGGGAGAGGGTCTTGGGAAGAAGGTACGGTCCAGCTGGGCTCCGAAAACTTTTCTTTTAGCACAAAATATCAAAAAAGCTCAGAGAGACAGACTGTGCAGGTGGAGTTTATTTATTATAGTATAATAAATTACTGGACAATTTTGGCCTTTTGAAGTAGAGCTCTGTGGAAAAAGTTTTAAACAAATATTATTTATCTTAGTTTATAGAAATACAGTTCAAGTCTCTGTTGACCAACAAGCTAATGGCTAATCTGAACACAACCAAAACCAGACTGGATTTTTGTTCTTTTACAAACCGGGTTCCAAAAAAGTTGGGAAACTAAACAAATAGTAAAAAAAAAACTGAATGCAATGATGTGGAGATGGCAAATGTCAATACTTTAATTGTAATAGAACATAGACGACAGATAAAAAGTTTAATCTGAGTACCATTTTAAAGGAAAAATATGTTGATTCAAAATTTCAATGTCAACAAATCCCAAAAAAGTTGGGACAAGTAGCAATAAGTGTCTGGAAAAAGGAAATTGAGCATATAACGAACAGCTGGAAGACCAATTAACACTAATTAGGTCAATTGACAACATGATTGGGTATAAAAAGAGCTTCTCAGAGTGTCAGTGTCTCTCAGAAGCCAAGATGGTAAGAGGATCACCAATTCCACCATTGTTGCGCAGAAAGATAGTGCAGCAATACCAGAATGGTGTTACCCAGCGTAAAATAGCAAAGACTTTTAAGTTATCATCATCAACCGTGCATAACATCATCAAAAGATTCAGAGAATCTGGAACAATCACTGTGCGTAAGGGTCAAGGCCGTAAAACTCTACTGGATGCTCGTGATCTCCGGGCCCTTAAACGTCACTGCACCTCAAACAGGAATGCCACTGTCAAGGAAATAACAGAATGGGCTCAGGAATACTTCCAGAAAGCATTGTCAGTGAACACAATCCACCGTGCCATCCGCCGTTGCCAGCTGAAACTCTACAGTGCAAAGAGGAAGCCATTTCTAAGCAAGCTCCACAAGCTCAGACGTTTGCACTGGGCCAGGGGTCATTTAAAATGATACATTCTCTCAGTTTAAACTTTTGATCTGTGATTTGTGTTCTATTCTGAATAAAATATTAGATGTTGGCACCTCCACATCATTGCATTCAGTTTTTATTCACTATTTGTTTAGTGTCCCAACTTTTTGGGAATTTGGTTTGTAGAATAACTCCTAAACTTAAGGGATTTATGCAATCACTGATTTAAACTTTATACGATCCATTCCACTTTACACATTTGTTCATAACAGGTAAAATATGAACATTCTGCAAGAAGTGTCCCCGGCTGTGCCAGAAGTGCAATAGCTATCTGCTGCTGCCACCATTTGTGCTTCCAAACAACCACAGGCTTCTGTAATGGTTTCTAAAGTAGTATTCAAGCGAGCCTCTGTGAATCTTTGAGACTGGAGTTCCTGTTGGGACTCCAGCTTTGTGTTTTAGCACCAGCCTCTGGCAGCTGCTCAGTCCTTACAGATGTGCTCCCTAATTCACCATAAGTGGGCCTTTTACAGAGCTGTCTACAGCAGGTAAGATGTTAATTGTTCAAAACTTCTTAATAGACACTTTAAAATGTCCAAAATACCCCTTTAATGTCATAAGAGGCAGTAACTGTTTGGTAGAGATCAGTCAGACAGGAAAGGGTAATGGCCAAGCAGGAGGATCACAGAGATCTCTTATGTACTTTTAGTTTTTCATTCATTCAACCTTTGTTTCTACAGGTTAGTTCCCATTGAGCCTCGAGGACTCGTTTACACAAGAGACCTGTTCCATACAACGTACAGAGTAGATGAGGAAAATACAAAAGTTTGATCGAGTTTTGCTGCCCATTTCACAAGAAGATGGAGTTGTCCAAAAGAGGATTCAATACAGAGACGTTCAGTTCTGTGTGTATTTCCAGTAATCTGTGTCCTTCTTGTGTTTTCTGTTCTCAAAGCAGGACGATCAGGTGTTTGTCTGTGGAGTGAATTACAGAGAGGAAGACTTCATGGTCCACGAGGAAGAGGAGGTAAACAGCTAACTGCAGCCTAACGGCACAAGTTATACGGACATTTTGTGTCTGGGCTTTAAGTGTGTGGTGCAGTTTAGAACAAATGTTTAGTTTCATGTTCATACCAGTTTTCCTGCTTTAAGATGAAAAGTCTTGTTTTGACTGACTGCACGAGTGTTTGGAGACTGAAACCCTCCAAACCTTGGCTGGTCCTCAGGTGGAGGTGGACCTGCCCAATACTTTCCGCCTACGACAGCTGCAGGAGAGGGTCCAGGTTCTGGTGCCAGACCAAGTGGAACTCATCAACGTGCCCGTGCCTGACTTTGAGGATGGAGATCCAGCAGACATTGTGCACGACTTCCAGCGGGTGAGACAGATCAAACTACAGCACCACACACACCACAGGAGTGTGTTGAGCGCTCCTGAACAGAACAAACGCAGCTTCGTTTAAACCCAAACTCATGATGCAGAACATTAGTGTGTGGACCTCTACGTTCCACCACAGCACTTTGAGAAGTGAGACCACAACAACAACTCATGGAGAACACAGAGACCTGCCACGAATGCCTGCTTTTTGGGAACATTTTAGTTTCTTGGTGACACCGGAGGAAAAAAGTGGTTCAAACGAAAGTGGACTGTGTTAAACAGTGAGGAGATGTAGCTGGCTCCACACTGAACATAATCACTCTCTTGAAAAGACTTTTCCTGAATGTAAACCTAAGTGTCCTGATGCTGTTCAATAATCCAGGTAGAAGAATCTGACAATGTTAAGTCATGTCCTCTGGACGGATACCAATAAATTAATTGTTGAAACAGTTTATCTTTTATTCAAGACTTCGTCAGACTGACAATAATTTATTTATTTATTTTGTATCCATCCAGAGGAGGGTTAGAACCCTCGACTTACGAGCGAGTTCCGGACCTAAGGACCGTTCGTATGTCGAAGATCCTAAAAAAAAAAGTTTTTTTTTATACATTAATACATGTACAGTACTGTACAGTCACCAAGCACTTTGCCTATCTTAACACAGTTTTTAGAGATGAAGGAGTGAGTTGAATTGTCTCCCTTTCACATAAAGTGAAAGTGAAAGTAGCTCCCTTTATGTGAATGGAGCCTGCTGGGGAGACAATTCCACTCACTCCTTCATCTTTAAAAACTGTTAGGATAGGCTAAGTGCTTGGTGACTGTACAGGTCTGTACATGTATTCATTTATAAATAAATAAAATGTATATATATATAATTTTTTTTTACAGTGCGTTCGTAAGTCTGAGTTGCCGTAGGTCGGGGGTGCCGTAAGTCGAGGGTTCCCTGTATATATAAACCATATTTTCCGCCCTATAAGTCGCATAAGTCCAAATATAATAATAATAATAATAATGAATTCAATTTATAATGCACTTTTCATTAATAAAAATCTCAAAGTGCTATTATATGTCTAACTTTATATTATAAAGTGCTATAATATGTCTAATAAAGTGGAAAAATCCATAAATGCATTGCTTTGCCATATAAGTTGCATCTATTATGCGTCAATACTGTACCTGCTGTCTCGGTTCTCCGGAGCGCGCAGACAGGGAGGAAATCAGGAAGGAACGCTGTGCATTTCTTCGAAATTTAACAAGATAACTGCCAAAAAACATTTATTTGTTTGCTCAACATTATAGCAAAGGTGTGTCTCAGTTGAACTTTAACTTAAAGTGAAACTAAACGGCCTCTGGGTCTTTAACTCCTCCCCCAGTCCAGATTCAAAAATCTTCACCAAATGGGCGTTCCGATAGACAGTAGAGGCACCGCCTAAAGGAGGGAGGAGGTGGGGTTAGAGCGAGTAGGTGGGTGTGGCCAGGACCGTGACATGCAGCTAGCAGAGCCATATATATAGAGAGTTCTGACACTCTTTGATGTCGCCGAGAGGCGGTCAATCGTTCCAAACAACGGCTATGGAAACCTTGTGGAGCTCCGCCCTCTGGCGGCGACGGAGCGCTACTGCAGGCAGAGTCAGACTGTTAAACAGAGCCATGGGACAAATCGTCCCCTCCATGACCCACGTGACTTCCGCATTCCATTCTTACAACGGAACTCTATGGAAGTGTCGCAACTCTCACTTTATATGGCTCTGAGCAGCTAGCGTTAGCATAATACTGTATACTGTATGCAACATGGAGAGTGAACACAGCGACACAGGTCTTTTCTCCACCTCCCTCACCAGAAACTGAGGGAGACTTGGAGCAGAGAGCCACAGGTCCTGAGCCTTATCAGTTCCAGCTGCTGGCTACATACAGGCACTGACGCTCTTGTGCAAGAATCTGAACGGGTCCAGCATCTGAGTGGTAAATTTATATTAGCAACATAGGCTAATGTTCAAAGCAGTAACAAATTATCTTTTTTTTAAATAATTTTCAACTATCTCAATCCAAATTGTAAAGCAATAAATAAATAAAAACTTTCAAAAGGTGCACCTGTGGTCACTGCAGCTTCCTCTCACCTGTAGAAAACGTGTGTTGTAGGGAGATGCCAAGAGTATAATTATGAATTATTTAGTACTTCCTAAAGCCCTAATAAATATACTATATATTCAGTCATGTGTAAATTTAATATAAATTATAATTGTTTCAAGTGTGCCAATATTAAATGTTGTAAAACAAAAGAAACGCAGTGCATAATCATCATCATCAATTTAAAAAAAAATCATGTCATGGCTGACAATATTTTGTCATGAACTGCAAGTGCCCAGTTCGCACAGGGTTAGAAGAAAACAAATAACAATTCAACACAAGTACAGAGTAATTTACATAAATGGTATCCTATTCTAAAAGAAGTTCTCAGAACCAGATGTGAAGTGCCAAATGTGTGACAGTACTGTATTTCAAATTCAGCAGTCAAAACAAACCTTTTTAACAATCCTTCGTTATGTCTTATTTTTACGACATTATAGTAGTATACCTTGAATTTAAAAAGAAATACATTTCAGTAGTTATTTTGTATGTAACTGAGTACTGATATGTTTAATTTAGTGTTATGCAGAAAATGGTAAGCTATGCAGTTATTCTAAAAATCATGATGCGTTTCTCTCATGTTTCATAGAAAAATCGTGACCTGTGTCTTCTCACTGCCTCCTTCTTGTCTGGTTTCAGAAAATCCACACATAATGTTGGAGGTATTTTAACCTGTTTCTTCTGGTACTGCAGAGGGTCTTCCACAACATCATCGAACAGCAGCCCCATCAACTTGTCAATGTAGCCTTCATAAAAAAAAAACAATTACAAAATCTGTACAATTAAAAATGTTATGTTCAGCTCTAAAATGACATACCTGTTGTTGGTTTTGTCTTAATTGGTCTCACGGTGTAGTCTCCATGCTTATATTTAGGATAAGCAATGCAGTATCTCAGCTCACCGGTTTTAGTGACAGCATGTGACCGGTTTGCGTTTTCATTGTAGTGTAGTCCAGCTAGCTCAAGTCTATAGACAGAAAAAGTAAAAAAATTACTTTTGCATAGACTTTTTCACAAGGTTATCGTACTCTGTTTTATTACATTTACCTGCACAGCATTCCATGGAAAGAGAAAACCACATTCTTGGGAGCAAATTTTAAAAGTAAACTATGGAAAGCCTCGATTGATGATGTGTGGTACTGCGGGCTCATCTTCTGAACATCTTTGAGTAGATGTGGAGCCAACAACACAGCCGTTAGCTTCTCACATGCTGCTGTGCCTAAAATAAAAGATAATTTTATTTATATAAGAAATTGACAGAGTTGTACTACTGTAGGACAACATTTAAAAAAAAATTCTATTAACACAAGCATGAACAACTTGAATGTGGCAAACACTAAAAGCTAAAATTCATTCTATCTTGACACATCTAATTAATATATTACATACATATAAACATATACCGGTAGTACTTACTTGGTTTGTTTTTTCGCCTCATGCATGAAGACAAACCAGGGGAATGAGCTCTCATGTCACCTCCAAAGTGACATGTCAACATGTCTCCTTGATGCTTGATGTCTGTGAAGCACGGCTCAGATTCCCTGGATGTGGAACGCCTCATGGAGCTAAAAAAGAACCACATTTTTAATCACCTTACAAACAAACATACTTGAGAAACATTACTGTTTTTTCACTTTGTTGATCTGTCAAACAGATGACCCAGTGCAAAATAAATACTGCTGCACAGAGCTGATGAACATGATATTCATTCACCAAGTACATATTATTTTATAAATACCATAACATTATTTTCAGCAAAAGAACAACGTGTCTAAAACATTGTAACTAGTACAACAGCTAAAATTAGCACCAGCTAGTCTCCATTGTTTTTTGATGTCACGGTCTTCATTATCAGAGTTCACACACTCTGCGGTGTTCATAAGAAACACTAGATTCTTAGCATTTAAACGCATTTACAACACAAACTAACGTTGATCAGCAACAGATGAAAACGCCACGAACGTGTGGGGCCACACCGAAGCAAAGCTGCAGGTCACAAACACAGCACATGAAGAAACACGTCATGTACTCAAAAGATAAATTATGGAATGAAAGGTGTAAAATGGTACTCACCTCCAAACGGATTGTAACCTGATGGTGTAAGGGTGGGTGGACATCAGTTTGAAGAGCTTTTATGGAACATCGTAGCTCTTCTATGCTAATGCTATGATGCTAATCTCTAATCCAACTCCGCCCTGAACTCTGCAGGGGGAGTGACCTTCTCGGGGGCGTGGCTACAGTTTTATACCCAGACAGCAGAGACTGTGACGTAATCGTGCGAAAATACGTCACTGTGCAAAACCTAGACCAACAAGAAAATTAAGGTGCAATAACCTCTGTTCAACCCATAGGGCTACCGTGAACACGTTTTTAGACCAAATATTGCAGATTTTAACTAATACGCACAAATACATGAAAATTAACACAGAAATAGTGCTCAGAAACATTTTAAACACATTCTAGGGAGTTTATCAGCTAAAAAAACTTAAATTTGGGTTTAGTTTCACTTTAATAAATGCTCTTTGTCAAATAAGCTGCATTTCGCCGGGGCAGCGCAGCGAAATGAAGCTAATTTGACGGTTGCTTCATGCGAGCTGGATGAAGGTGGTAGGTTATGGCAATCCGATTGTGTCATTAATAGCCACTTTTACCTATTACATGACACAATGGTGTGCCATACAACTTGAGTGCAATCTAACGGCTGAAAATGGTAGTGTTCAATATTTTCAGTCAGAATGAATGAAAACGGTCATACAGTATATCTGCCAAAAATGAGTTTATAAATATGGGGAAAAAATCCATAAAATATGTCACTTCGGCGTAGAAGTTGCAGGGCATGCAAATTATGCACAAAAAACACACACACACAAAAAGAAACGCAACTTATAGAGCGAAAAATACATTAAATCAAATCACTGTGTTAAAAGCCAGAGACCAGGGTAAATTTACCTTCTTTCTTGTTCTAGAAAATATAAGTGTCCCAGATTTGTTGGACTGATATATAATGATAATAAAACAGAATTATATTCTTATAATGATAATAAAACAGAATTATATTCTTATAATGATAATAAAACAGAATTATATTCTTATAATGATAATAAAACAGAATTATATTCTTATAATGATAATAAAACAGAATTATATTCTTATAATGATAATAAAACAGAATTATATTCTTATAATGATAATAAAACAGAATTATATTCTAACAAATTTATACAGCAAAATCCAAGTCCTTTTTTTATCTTTACATGGCTTGTTGAGTCACTGTGCTGGTTACCAGGCAGAGTATTTTAGTGATGGTTCCACTTACCTGCTGAGCAGTACACGCATCTCAGCTTTTATCTGATCCTCTGCGGTCATGTGCTCTGTATTTCTTCTACTCAATAACATTCTTCCTTCTCTTCAGAGGCTGACTGCTTACTTGGATCTGAGTCTGAACAAGTGCTATGTCATCCCGCTCAACACCACCATCGTCATGCCTCCCAAAGACTTTCTGGATCTGCTCATCAACGTGAAGGTAACCGATGGCGTCCACAAAACGGTTCAATATTAAACCAAACTTCAGAAGTGTCTTCATCCTTTCAGCCTGGAAGGTTAGACTCAAAGCCCCGCTGGTCTAAAGGGCGCTGGCTTGACATGTTTAAACAGATGTTCATGCAGCTGTTGTGCTCTGGGATAATCTAATTGAAACTTGATTTCATGTGTGTGTTTTATTTTTCAAGACAAACCAGAGTTCACACTGCTAACATTCTGATGAATGAATCTAATGTTCTTTAATTTGTGGATGAACAAAGGGAGCAACTCATTGATTAACAGTAAATTCAAAAGCTGAATTCTGAGATGGTTTTTAGTTTGTTTTAGATTCTTCAGACACAGAAGTTGTTCCAGAAATCGTCAATTTCTTTTTAAAATGTATATTTTTGTGTGATTTCAAATGAAAAATAGTTGAGCTCAGTGACCAGGCTGCCATGATGGTTGTGTTTATCACTCTGTCTCTGGTGAATGAAAGAATGGAAAACGTAGTTTTCTGATAACTCTGTTGTGTTTTTCTGTGCAGGCTGGCTCCTACCTGCCGCAGTCCTACCTGATCCATGAGGAGATGATGGTGACGGAGCGCCTGGACCAGGTCGACCAGCTTGGATACTTCATCTACAACCTCTGCCGGGGCAAAGACACCTTCAAGCTCCAGCGCAGAGACAGGATTCTGGGTACATATGTTGTTTATGTGCACCACCAAACACACAAACAGAGGTTCACTTGTTTAACAGTGAACAGGAAAAGGCGGAGCATTTCTTGAAGGGATGCATTTCACCCACTGCCAGTTTGAAGTGTCATGGAGGAGTTGTTGCTGTTTTACTCCAACGTTATGGTGTTCTTTACAATCTCATGTTTACGGTAGTTTGTCTTGTGAACGACTTGGCTACTACAACTCTAAATATTACTTCAATATCTGCACAACTGTCTGAGTTAGAGTTAGAGGCATTTTTGTATTGAGTAAAGTCCATTAGCTGCAGCAGCCTTCTTCATTAGATTGACTTTAAACATTAACCAGTGGAAATATATCCTCTCAGCTACTACCACACCCAGTTCTATTTCATCTCTCCTGACCGCCAGAGGGCGGTGCTGAAAGCACTGAATGTTCCCTTTGCGCATGCGCTGTTCAAGTAATAATATCAAAAAAGTCACAGGTATGACATGGATGACCAATCAGAGGCTATATAGCCTGGCGTTATCTGTGGCTCTGCTCCTTTTTCTTCGTGCGTGCGGTTCAATCCAAGGCTTCAGCCCTTTGGATCTTTCCACCGTCATTAGAGGCCCGACTGCCCGTTGGCTGGAGCAGCATGTTCGACCTCCTAGGGGCCGCGATGGTTTAGCCTTCATCAAGGTATTTCCTTGGGACTACGGCGGCTTTCGCCCCTCTCCCAACTACAGCGTTTGACTGTGATTCAACACTGGTGAGTACAGGTAGTCCCCGACTTACGAGCGTTCTTACTTAGAAGGTCCCGGACTTACGAATATGCATCTCATAATTTTTTATTTTTTTTTAAATAAATGAATACATGTACAGTACTGTACAGTCACCAAGCACTTAGCCTATCCTAACACAGTTTTTAAAGATGAAGTAGTGAGTTGAGTTGTCTCCCTTTCACATAAAGGGAGCTAGCTCCCTTTATGTGAATGGAGCCTGCTGGGGAGGAGGGAGACAATTCAACTGACTCCTTAACTGTGTTAGGATAGGCTAAGTGCTTGGTGACTGTACAGTACTGTACTGTACATTTATCTATTTATAAATAAATAAAAATATATACTGTACTGTACAGTATATTTTTAATAAATAGATAAATGTACAGTACTGTACAGTCACCAAGCACTTAGCCTATCCTAACACAGTTTTTAAAGATGAAGGAGTCAGTTGAATTGTCTCCCTCCTCCATGCAGGCTCCATTCCCATAAAGGGAGCTAGCTCCCTTCATGTGAAAGGGAGACAATTAAACTCACTCCTTCATCTTTAAAAACTGTTAGGATAGGCTAAGTGCTTGGTGACTAAACAGTACTGTACATGTATTCATTAAAAAAATAAAAATAAAAAATAAAATGTTTTTGGTGATCCTACTTACGAATTTTTGACATACGAGCGCCACCTAGGGACGGAACTCACTTGTAAGTCGGGGACTACCTGTAGTCATTTGCTTATTTTGTGGCGCTGTCTGCTTGTGGAGGCGGCTACCACATGTGTGACATTCAACATGTGAGTAGTCTTACTTCTGTTTTGCCTCGGTTAGTGGCTCCGTCCACTTTGTGAGGTGACTACCATGTGTGAGATTCAACACGTGAGTAGTCTTTACTTTTTGCCTTGACTAGGGGCGCTGTCCGCTCTGGAAAGGGCTACCATGTGTGTGAGATTCAACATGTGAGTATTCTTTACTTTTTACCTTGACTAGTGGCACTGTCCGCTCTGTGGAAAGGGCTACCGCGTTTGTGAGATTCAACACCTGATTAGTCTTACTTCTGTTTGCCTTGGTTGCGGCACCGTCCGCTTTGTGAGGCGACTACCGTGTGAGATTCAACACGTGAGTAGTTTTACTTCTATTGTGAGTAGACTTACTTATTGTAATCCTTAATAAATTATCCTTATCCTTAATAAATTCACGTAATGGTCAAATCAGCTGGATTTAAATTGTTTCGCTTTGACTGTCTTCCACACGGTCACGCGCGCTGCGAAAATAAATTATAAATAAATTGAATTTTAGCTCAAACATCTCCTAAAGCTGATACGTTGTAAATGTCCATCCAGTGATTACTTTCTGTAAGTTTCATCAAAATCGGTTGTGTGGTTCATGAGCTATTTTGCTAACAAACACTAGTTCAGACCTACTTCCAGAGTTCAGGAGGCCGGGCTGCGACAGAGTGAGTCCGAGCAGAGGAGGCTTTTTTCTGACACATGAGCTGGGAACGGTCGGTGGACCCTAGCGGCCGAAAGTGGTACTGCTGCCCCTAGCGGCCGAAAGTGGTACTGCTCTATTTTTTTTGTCAGAATGAATGGAAACGGTCATATCTCAGCCAAAAATTGGTCTAAAAATATGGGGAAAAAATCCATAAATATGTTGCTTCGCCCCATAAGTTGCAGGACATGAAAATTAGTTTTAAAAAACTGCGACTTATAGGCCGGAAAATACGGTACTAGTTCTAACCTTGTTTTTATTGGTGAAGGCAAGCATTCGTGCCCCTCTCCCAATCATATTTTACCAACTTCAAACTGTTGGACTAAGCTAGAGGTGCTGGTTTCTCTGAGTCGTTTCTCTGAGTCTGGCCTTGTTTTCATTGGTGACGGCAAGCGTTCGCGCCCCCTCTCCAAATTCTCGGCCTATCCTTTCATCCTTGTGTTTTGTTTGTATCCTGGAAGTAGCTGGCGCTGCCTGCCCCTTTGCTGAAATGCAGATTTTTTACTAAGTTGGAGCATGGACGGCTCTCACTGCTGCACGGGTTGTGGGGCCATGCAGCAGGCAGGATGACGGTCACGACCTGTGTCCTGCCTGCCTTGGACATGACCACCTGATGGAGGCCCTGTCAGAGAACCCCTGCACAAACTAGCTTCATGCCTCATGTTGTGAGGGTGGCTCGGCTGGCCCAGTTTTGCCTCGAGCTCAGCAGTGGCCTCCCGCCTTCTGGGCAGGAGGCCCCACTTAAGTGCTCAAAGCGCTGGGCTGAGGCCACAACCTCTGTGGCCCCTCCTAGAAAGAGGCGAGCCAAGTCTGATCAGGGTCTCTCCACGAGATTGGAGCAACTGTCTGCAGAATTGGCGGAGATGAAGTCCCTTTTTCAGGCACGCCAACTAGGGGCTGAGCCAGGGGCAGCGACCGGACTCTCCTCTCCACCCATGCCTGAGCTGGCTGCGGAGAAGGACGTTATCCTTCGCAGCCTCTCACTTTTTAGGTGAGGAGGAAGAACAGTCATCTCAAGTCTCAGAGACTGGTTCACTTTCTTCATCCCGGACCACAGCTAGTGGGTCAGGTGACGACTCGATGCAGGACGTCATGCGAATGGCCCTGAGACAACTGCAGCTGGAGGTCCTGCAACCAGAGGAGTCCACCCCTGGAAGTGTCTTCTTCGGGCACGGATGGGCCCCTCCTTCCTTTTCCGTCCCTCTATCGGAGGAGTACCTGAGAGAGTTGCATGGTTGTTGGCGGGACCCAAAACTCTTTGCACACCTCTCCGTAGATGGTCGAGCATTGGCAGCCATGCATGAGCCGGCTGCGGCAGGCCTGGATTGCATGCTGGCGATCG